>JAWWEO010017458.1:0-23154 GCA_035582975.1 Ormyrus labotus
TCTTTGTTTGACTATAACTTTTGAATAAATAAAGATTTTTGATGTAATTATTTTTAATCGATAGGATTTGATCTCACCTTTTGAATACCAATAGTTAAAATACTGTACCAATAATAGTTGAGAAGTTATACGTGATTAAACAGAAATCGATTTTTCTTAGATTTTCGCTAAAAGAGCACATAATGTTTGAAAAATCGAGTGTTAGGCCGAACGGACGCTGCTTCCTTCATATTTTAACATTAAAAAACATATCCCAAAGTTTCAGGAAAATCCATTACCCAAATGTCGTACACTCTTCTTGTAAGAATAATTAAATAACTTGTCTCCATAAATACAAGAGGAGCAAACTCACAGCAAAATGACAGAAAATAGCAAAAACGGTCGCAGATTTATATGTAGCAACTTTATGTAAATCTAAGACACGTGTTTATGGAGGTATTATGAATGACTTTAGTTTTTGTCGAATAAAAGACACAGGCAATACATCTTGAACAATTTTAGCAATTTCAAATTAAACAAAAAAAGAACAGCATAGTTAATATTAGACCCTAATTTTTCTCTTCTCCCAGAAAGCAAAAGTAGATCATCAAAGAAAGAAGAAGCTACATTTCAACTATCCCCAGTACGTCCCTTAGTTAAACTATCAATTATCAGCGAAATAGTCGGTGCGTGTCCCTCAGTGGCATTCAGAAATCGGTTCTGCCGCGCAAGCTAGTTTTCGAGAGTGAGAGAGACAAAAAACTGCTCACGGTATCGAGACCGAAGCTCTTTGGAGCTGCAAGAGGTGGGAGGCAATGTATAAGAGTCGCGCAAGCACCGATCCTCGACACCACAGTCGCTCAAACATGTTTAAGCTGCGGATAGTCTTCTGCCTTTTGGCCGTTTGCGCTCTCACCCAAGGTAAATAAATACACATTTTTAACAAGTCGCCGGCTTGTTCGCTTCAAAATACTTGTTCGTCGGAGGATATTTGAAAAATTGAAATTGATATAAAGACGTTCTAAATAGCGAAATCACGTATTCTCGTGATACGATAGAAGTTAAAATGACAATTTAAAGATTACTGTTTAAAAAAAAAAAAAACTAGCTCCATTTTTTCTACTTTACTACTTCTGGCCATCACTTTTTTATGAAAAGAACCGCCTTAATTCAATAACTAATCACATTGAGTTTTAAAATGCTTCACTATTTCGGGCCATCACTTTTTTAAAAGAGGATTATTGCGACTATTAAAATTAGTTTGTTATTAATGCATTTGGATATTTTTAGAAACGTTTTTTAATCTATATTTTGGATTTAAAATCAGCCTTTTGAACAAATCTTAATTTTGTAGTTACGCTTGTTTACTAAATTAAAGTTTAAGTAGTCATTGTACGAGTAATGTTTATTGTTTTGCATAAATTAACTTTTCCACTTAATGCGCAAATGGAAAAAAATAGTTTTTAGTATATCCTGTTCGATACCGGTAATACCATTGATAAAATCTTTCCTTATTAAAACTATTATATTATAACTTAAGCTTAAATTTAATATTTAATTAATATATAAATTTATCTTCCCGTTTGAAAATAGTATATTACATACCTAGGCCAGTAAAATAAGAAATGTCTCAGATCACACGTAATTGTCGGCCGAGGCGAAGCCGAGGTTGACAAACGTGTGATCTGAGGCTTTCTTTTTTACTGGCCAAGGTGTGTATACTATTTTTCTGCTCGACGTCGCCGGAAAGCGGCAACTTCGTTTCGCGCAGCGGCCAGAAAGTTGCTGCTTTCCGGCCGGAGGGCAGAAAAATAATTTTTCTAGTGATCAGAATGTATTAAAATCATTAAAAATTAAACTTTCTAAACGTAGGTGCATTTACTATCCAGACAATTACTCTGTACTTGAAAATACTTCTCATCTTTCTTGTGCATAGAAATAAGTAAATTGAATTTTTCAATTTTTATTTTGCAGCCTTCCAACCGCGGAAGTATGAGAGCAGCTTAGACGATGCAAGTATTTCGAGCAGTTCGTCGTGCAGTTCATCCAGTTCATCCGGCGAAGGTGGCAAGACCCAAACCAAAACCAAGTCCTTCACCAAAGGGCTTGCAATCGCTAACGCCGATGCTACTGCTTTGGATAATTGTGGTAATTTAATTTCGGAATTTTTTTTATGTTTAACATTTAATTGATATTTTTTAACTATCATAGAGAATGTAGAAACGTAAAAAGGACATAATATTATTAATAGAAATGCATTTTTATACCATAATAATATAATAGGTAAATTTATTTATTTATTTTAATGCATTGCGTTAATAAATTTGAGTTGTTTTAGTCGAATTAATTTTAATTTTAATTCAGATTTGAATTGATAACATTTGCAGCTTATGTGATGAAATAAGGTATCGTATTTACTCTTATTTAATTGTATATTATATTATCGAGCAGTTCAACAAATTTTTAAAGTATAAAAGGGGTTTAACATTGGAACTGGCAGTAATTTTAAATGGCTTAAAATGATACTCGACAAGGCCTCCTACAAGGCGCTTTTGGAGCCTCTCTATTCAAATTCTCACCAAAACTTAATACAACTCAAACACCTCAGAAATACAAAAAAATAACCTAAAAAAACTTTACATAAAATCAAGAAAATATTCTTTTAAACATAATAAGACTAGAACAATTGTCTACAACAATGACACTGTCTACAACAAATTTTCAAACTCTGGCTTTGGCAGCGAGTGGTTCAAAGCAGTCTTACTGTAAAAACTTCATGTAAAAACCGCTGCCAATTCATTTGTACTTCGTTTCCTAATGTATCGTTCCAATATTATCTCCGAATTCGTTAAAAATAATCGATTTCAACAACATAATTTTAAACTATTCTATATTTAATTACGTATTTATTTTTGTATTATTATTTTATTTTTCTATGTCCATTTTAGAATTTAATGAACAGCAAACAAAATTTAAATCAAAATTTTATTACTGGAATATTTATAGAAAAGACAACGTATTCTAAGAAGCAGAAAATTAACGAAGTTCTTGTCCTTGTATTTTCCAGACAATTCTAAAGGTAACAGTGGAGGCGGCGCTGCACCAGGCAAACCAGTCATTACTCCAGCCGTGCTACCAAAGACCAACCAACCTCCCGGCGGTGCCGAGCCCCTGCTAAAAAACCATAACGCTAAGAAATTGTAGTTGGTTCAACAGAATTTACTATGTTGAATATACAACAAAATAAGCTGTTATGTTGACAGCGCTGCCTTTGATTGAAAAAAGGCATCGTTGGGTTAACAGACGCTCTGTTAAAACAACAAAGTTACTGTTAAAATAATGAATTTTGAAACTTCTAAATAAAAAGAGCAATTTTGTTAAATTAATAGAGATATTGTTGATTTAACAGAAATTCGCGTTAATTTAAAAACAAATTTTGTTCATTCAAAGAAGGTATCGTTGAATTCACAGACGCTTTGTTAAAACAATAAAAAAAATAAAATTACCGATGAAATAATAAATTTCGTAATTTTGAAACAACAAAAATTAATTTTGTTAAATTAAAAAATACATTGTCGATTTAATATGATTTTACATTATATTAAACAAAAATCTTTTGATTCAATATCATTTCAATGAATTTCAGGAGTTTTTATCGAGCCGTCACATAGTGCTGACGTGTTTACAAATTCGCGCGAGCAAACACTTAATTTCGTGAATTTCGTATTTGTGTCGGTCTGAAGGTTCGCTCTGCCGTTCAAGAAACCCCCCTGCTACCGTTTTCACAAAATCCGAAATGATCGATTTAAAAAGTAAAAATACACCTAGAGTTTTTTACTTAAATCTTATCCAACAATTAACGTTTCCTACGAGAGAGCAAGCAATAGTTATTGACTCAATCGATGGAGTTACTATTTCAGAATATATCATCGAATTATATAAAGTTACCGATCCGCAAAATATTAAATATATTTCAAGAATCTCCAATGGTCGTGTGTGTGTTTATTTAAACACAAAAGAAAATACTGATAAACTTACCATAAATCGCACGGGCATAACGATTGGCTTCCATATTCTGGAAATCAGGCCTTTAATGTTACAATCAAAAAGAATTCTACTCTCAAATGTTTGTCGTATTTTACCACATCAGGTGATAATCCAAGAACTTGGAAAATTAAACATGCGAACAACCTCACAAGTGCCGTGTAAGTTGGAATAAATGAAAGCGGTATCTCTCATATTTTCAGTTTTCGTCGGCAGGTCTACATTGAACCGGAGGATGGTCCTTAAAATACCTTCGATAAAAATATCGTTTGATAGAACTGACTTTTGGATATACCTCCCTACCTACGATAAAGTTACTTGTTTCATCTGTAAAGAAGGAGGCCATGTAGCCAAGTTTTACAAAAGTACAAGCTCTACCAAATCACAAAAAAATTCCTACGACATCGCAGAACGAGAAGTCGTCAGGAATTTCCCTCTTTGGTTATTCGCGTACCCTCTCCTGAAGTAAATGAAGCCTCCAACACGACAGCTATCCACGATATCGTCTTCCTGTGATCCTAATACTCATATGAAATATGCATTTTTTACTGATGTTATTAAAATCATCAAATTAAATACTCCTACACGCAAAAGAATTCAGGAAGTTCAACCGTCTCATGCAGTAAGGGTGGAAAGTGAGATCCCGTCTCTCCCCTTCGCAGCCTAATACGAACTCGACATTTTGTTAACGTTGTACCTTAGTTCTTTGTCAAATTCCTGGTAAGCAATTCACATTTTTTTTTTTAAACTATCGCTGTTTTAACTTAATCCCTACAAAAGAATCTCTGCCGTTGCAAAAAAAAAAAAACATTTATGGCAAAGAAAAAAGAACATTTTAGAAATTTTGCGTCTAATTTAAATATCTGAATTAATCCAAAAATATAAAATATTAAAAAAGTTTTGTCAAAATAAAGCTAAAGTCATCTTTCTCAAATTTGCAAATAACCCACCCCACCATAAGCCCAATCTAATTCAGAAATTAATCCTAAGACAAATGAATTTTTCGACTATATCCTTTCAGTTTTTTAGAATTCAATATCGCACTAACCAATAAAAAAATTCTTAAGAATTTACCCACTACATTTAAACGTCTTCTACTAGATAAGTTTAATGAAATTCACTTTAACCTTTAGAGGGCCGGGATTGAAGGGGTACATCGCCCTCAGAAAACTAATAGAAATGATATCTAATATCAAGGATTGATCATGGGTACTGTGTCGGACTAAGGTTGCGCCACAAACTTTTGCGCTTACATTAAGTTTATCACCCATATGATATATTTACGCAAACTCACTCAATAACGACTTTAGAACAGTCTACAAAGGCGTCGCATAAGGAGGGTTCTCAGCCCTCTCCTTTATACGTATATTTTAATTTGGAAAAGTCTCGTTGGCCATGCTATCGTGCCAAAACGTAATTTTTTTTACGCAGGTATGTCTCGAATATCACTTCAAAATAAATATATCCAAAAACATAAAAATGTCTCAATTTGGTGATGGCATGTGCCTATATATTATTATATTAAATGTAAAAAGGTACAAGTGGGGGCAAGACGCTATTTAAAAAGCTTGCAATACCATCGACAAAAATCTATTTCAACTCGGTTTAGATCTTGAGCTATAGAAAACTTCATTTGTTCATTTTAACAAAAAAGGAATATTACCTGGAGGCTCAGAAATTAAAATTAGAGGCAAAACTATTAAATCTGTTAATTCCACACAATATATTTAGGTATTCATTTTGATTACAAAATGTCATTTAACTTACATTTAGATTCAATCACAAAAAAATGTTTTAAAGCTGTAAACTTAATTAAATATATCGGTGGCACATCTGATCCGGAAACTATTATACAAAAAAATAATTAAATTTAAATTTAATAAAAATAATTATACTAATTTATACAAAAGCTATGTAAGACCAATAATTGAACGGTAGTTATTATATTATTGTGAGAATAAAAACTTCGAGACAACGCTGGAAAAAAAAGTCAAAATATTGTTATAAGAGAGGCTTTAGATTACCGAATCAGTAACCCCAAAAAAAATAGTAACAGCCGAAGCTAAACTTGTATAAATTGTCAAAGAAAGAATGAAATTCTTATGCAATTGCTATTTAGCTAAAAATTCATCCATCTCAGAATCGTTGGTCAAGAAAAATATTGCAAATTATTATAAAATTGTTAAAAAAAAATTATGTAAATCAAACAAATTATCTTTTCAAGTATTGAGTGTACAGAAAGTATTCAGACAAAAAAGACAAATTTAATATTTTTGCTATGACTACAAATCAATATTTACTAGTATTCCTATAAATTTAAAAATCAGAAAACAGTTAAATAAATCTAAAACACCCAATGAATTATTTAAAAAAATCTTTTCTAAAATAGACGCGAACCAAATTTATAAGCAATTTAACTAACTCGCCACATGTAGGTTCTGCAATACTAGTAAACGCTTCAGTCTTTACAGCGGAAGCAATTGCTCACAACGACGCACTAGATATTGCTCTACTAAATAAAAATAAAAATATTTTGATTTTCTCTGATTCTCTTAGTGCACTTTAAAGTCTTCAATCTACACATGTAAATATCAAAGTCAATGACTACATAATGCAAATTAAAATTAAGTACTTCTGCTTCAATCTAAACAATATTCACGGTACTTCTATTAAATTCTACTGAATTTTATCACATATTGGAGTTGAAGAAAATGAAAATGTCGATTATTGTGCCAAAGTTGTCGCTGATTCGCTATATAGATGCTGAGATTAAGCTCATTCCATTCACTGATCTATATGACACTTTAAAAAATCAAATATATAAAAACAATAACAATACTCTTACAAATCCGAACAACGGCACTGGCAAATTTTACTTTAAATATTATTATAAACTTGAGTCATGCGATACGACATATAATTATAGTGTAATACAGATGAACGTGCGTGAGCATAAAAAAATGGAAAATTAATAATAATATATAATGAAAAATAAAATAAACAATTAAAACAAAAGATAACGGAGCTGAACAAGCCAGTGGGTACGGAGCTGGACAACGAATTAAGATTAAGATTCGCAATTGTTAAAACTTTTTCAAAATAATTAAATTTTCTTAAATTTAATTTTCGTAAAAATTAGAATTTTAATCTATCAAAAAGCATTCCTCAATAAAAAAATCGAAATCCATAAAAAAAAACTGCTAAAACCCTATCTGAATCCTCACTAATACCGTCTACCTTAAAAAGCGAAAAGTTTCCTTTTCCTCCGCGCAAAGTCCGACAGAACCATTGCTTATCAAGGAGAAGGTCGCTATCGCTAATCAGTATCGCTTATTCCCCGATAAAAATCGCATTACTCCCCGGGTCGAAATGCCTGGAAACAAACCCTTTCTAAATGCGGCGGCGTATCGGGGCGCCATCGTATTCAGGCACGCGGCCGATAGTCGCGCGCAATTAATTCAACCTAATGGAAGATAAGAGCGGGACACGGGGAGAGAGAGGTACAGGAGAGAGAAAGACACCGCAGCCGAGATACGCCGGGAGAGGAGAAAGGTCGCGAGGAGGTGCGTGTCGAGCCGAGATCGAGGGCCTAATTAATTCGGAGGCGGCGACGAGATAAGGGACGCTGACCCCGTTTATGAGCTGGGCTCTTGAAGCTGCGACTCGCTCAAGAAGAGAGTTGGGCTAAGGCAGGTGGCTTGTGTACGTCGATAAAAAATTGATTTAGAAACTGATATTAATACAAAATTAGTATGCTCTTCTTATTTAATTGTACATTTGTAAATCTTACGAAAAAAAAACTGTAATATGCTTTGGCGCGTAAACATCATGCAAATTAATTTTTCTTGCGCATGATATGACGTTGATTCCGCTGAAATATCGTGCCAAATTAAAATCATTTTATTCATTCAGACGGAAATTGAAAGGCTGCGAGTATCTCAATTTTATAAAACGACGATTCCATGTTTCGAGCAGCATTCAATACTGAAATAATAGTTTACTAAAATTAAATTTGAAGCACATTTATTTAGCTTCAAAGAAGAAAATTTTCAATTAAAAAATTGTATTTTACGCTGATACATTTATAAAATAATTTGCAAAGAGTAAATCGTTTTAAAAAAATGATTGAAATAAAGAACTGACCTTATTTCGGTAATTCGCCTCTTCAAAATTAGAATCCCTTTTACAATCAAGATGACAAAGGACCAGGTCGCAATTGAATTGCGTCGCAACTCTCTCTCCGCGCCACCAACGACATGTCCAATATTGTCTGGCGACATTGACCGCCGGTTTATCGCACAAAGCCGGCAATTCCACGAGCACCAAGAGACATCACCGAAACGCGCTTCGAAAATGACGCAATCAGTCATCCTCCCCGCTCTCTACATTCAAAAGCCAATTCACGAGCACAAAAGACACGAGCCAAAGTCGTTTCGATTATTGGATTAATAAAGATCGCTATCGCCGAGTATCGCGGAGGGCCGTAATTGAGTTTCCGAGACTCCTCTTGCGTACATACTCTTTGGAAGCTTCTTTTTTTTTACTCCTCGCAGCGTCTCAATCTGTCTTTAATTGGCGGTGCTTTTTTCTCCCGCGCGGCTTTATTTGACTATTACGCAGCCGCGGGAGAGGCTGATGTGTTTTAAGCCGATTACCGCACGGGGGGATGTGACAGATTTTGTAACGACTTAATGGATTAGATTTCGGTGCGCCGATTAGATTTTCGTATTTTGACAGCGTTGGGTAATATTTATGAAGAGATCTCGGATGATTACGTCGGCTTGGATCGGCGTCAAAGTTATTTAATAATCGGCGTTCGAATAAACTTTATTTATTCTAACTATATTAGTGTCGCTTGTTTTATTTTGTCGGAGGGTTTTCTTGTTCTGAGATGTAATTTATTGAAAATGAAAGTACATTGGAGGAGATTGCATTTTTCTTACTATTTTGTAATAACTACTTTTAATCTTTCGAGTATTAATTTGTTATCTGCTTTTCAAAATTTAATTTATGATAGTCGCTTTTAAGATTAGGTTAAAAAGATAGGATTTAAAAGAACATAATAAAACAATTTCAATAATAATTTTAAAATTGAAAAAAAATAGTTTATTTAATTTTCATTAAGTTTATTTCATACTTTTTTTAATCTCAACCTTTTTAGAGGACGGGGATCACTTGGGATGATGATTTCTTTAAGAAAATGCGGAAAATTAGTATCTAATATCGAGGATTACATGTGGGTAAAGTGTCTGTCTCTGTCACGGACCGAGTCACTATAGTAGATTTCCCGTCTTGTAAAGTAAGGTTAATGTACATAATTTTTCGATTTCAAAAAAATTGGATTATTTCACTCATAAATTATCAGAAAAAATTGAAAAACATTGTACTTCTTAGTTTTGAGTTCATTTATCATAATTTACTATGTTTTTTGAAATTCAAGATTGCAGATGGAGTATAACAAGACGTAATAAAAATATCAATGGAGATATATAATTTAAAAAATTATTGAAATAATATAATATAATAAGAAATCTGATTTCACTCAAATTTGAATAATTGTACTTTTCCCAGCTAGAAAGCACAAAAAACCCCTAAACATTATTATCAGAAGTGAAAATCGGGACCTTAAAATAAAAAATCGAAATTTGTATTAACCGGCTGGGGGCCCAAATATTCTCCAATCCTCCAAAATCCTGTAATCGTTAATTTTAATGTATCTAATTATTAATAATAAAGTATTATATTAATAATAAAACTTAAATTTTGTAATTTTACTTTTTTATACCTTTATTTTCATATTCATTTCTAATTTTTTACATTCTTTAAAAACAATTTTTATATTCATTATTAAATTACGCAACTTGAAAGATATTCAATACTTAATTATATACGAATTGTTATAAAAATAATAGACATGAATTATATACAAAAAATATAAATTTAATAAATGTTACCCTAAAATATTTACAATATTTATTCACGTAGAATTACATGCAGGTATAATTGGACATTGAAATACAAAATTCGTATTAAATAAGTTTTAATGAATAAGTTTTCGTATAAATAAAGTTATTTCCAAAAAAACGAATTTATAAATTTTGAAATTAATTTTTTTCAATTAGAATTCAATTCAACTTTTATAACAATAATTATTTGACATGTCTCGGATGCCAATATCTTTTATAGTTCTTTCAGGAGAACGGCTGAAACAATTAAATTCGTGTTCAGGAGGAAAAAATACATAAAAAACACTTGGGTGGAGTCGTGGACCTCCATCGGCCACAAAACCCCTTCTGCGCCCGGACTATAAAACTAAATCAATAATATGAATCATTTTAGACAAAAACGAGTAGACTGAATAAATTCAACAACTATTTGCTACATTATTACAAGTTATACAAGTTTTCTTATTTTTCATTCTATTGCGAGCTCCCGTAGGAGCTTCTAAAAATTGCCTTAGCCGATGGTATTTCACATCGTCTTGGCGGGGTTATTGGTAAAAGTTTTCAACTAGCAATAATCGCACCTCGGTAGAACCTCATTGGTTACGATATCGCCGCTGCGCAAAGCTGCCGATTCATTCCAGTACAGTCCTATAAGACCCCTGAAAAGGCCTATTTGAACAGCGAGGGCGAAAATCTGAGGGTCTGGCCATCTAGTGGCGATTTTAGTACGTCTTAAATAAAAATAACTTTTTTATCGTTTAAAAACTTGAATGGTTCGATATTTCAATTAGTCATTGTAGTCAAGACAAAAAAAAACAATTTTTTTTACCCTAAATTATGAATTTCATTATTGTAAACGCATTCAATTTACTTTAAGAGAACGAAGAACAAGAGGCAAGAATGATTAATACATATCAAAATACGACATAAAGATTCAATTTCGTTTTTTATAAACCCCAAACGTAGTGCCAAACGCTACCGAGAAAAAAGCATTTAATATTCAATAAAGCCGGAAGCCCCTCTCTCCTCTAATCTCCAGCCGGCATCCCCGATAATTAATCTTAATCCCTCGATTTTCGCGCAGCTTTGACATCGGGCCACTAATCATCTCGGAATTTAATACACCTTTACCGTTAGTCCACGGCGTCGACTCTGTCGACAAGGTATCACCTCCATTGTCGCGCGGCCAGTAACGAAGCGGCCATAAATTCCGGGCCCCGACATTTTTCGGCCGAATTAAAGCTGAAAAGCTCTCCGAGCCAGTTTGCGAGTATTAAATAATACCGCCGCCGGCCGCCGCCGCCGCCGCTGCGTCTCTTCCGCGTGGCGGCGCGGCTTATCTGCACGAGAATTGAAATTCCGCGTGAAATTTCGACCCAGTTCGAATGTACGTTTAAATCGCATTACGAGAGCCGGGGGGGTCTGTTGTAAGCGCGGCACCGCCGTGGGCGTTTATGCGCGCGCGTTTCGCCGGGACTTTTGTTTCAGATGAATTTTAATGAAAATTTATATTAATTTCATGCGCTTAAGCATGGGAATCGAAGATTTTATCGACGGAGAGGCCTTTTTTTTTTTAGCCCGATGCTGTAAAGTAAGGCAGTTTCTCAGGTTGGAGTTAAGGATGTAATTTGAGTAATGAAAATTTAATTGAGAGACTGCATTAGTTATGAATAATGCATGCCGCTGCAGGCGAGTTACAATAATATGAATCTTCCTGAATCAGATAAATTAAATTGAGTCTTAAAAGTATTGAAAATTAAAGCTAATAATCATCAATTGCTTTATATTACTGCTCTAAACTGGTTAACTTTCTTGCTTATTAAATACGATTTGCATATACATTGAATTTCTCTCTGAATCAAACTATTTTATGTCTTTCATTTTTCTTCTCGCCGATTTCTTGCTCGATGCGTTAAAATAAAAACAAAAAGTAAAATATTTTATCAAAACGGCGGGTAATTAAAAATGTTATATTTCATCTTGTTCTTGGAAAGATGCTCGTAAAGTGGCAACTAATCCATTTTTCAAAAATGGAAATTCACATTATAAGGAGTAGAAATTTACCTAATTTGTTTTCACTCAATAAATCAAAATCGTTTGAGAGAAACAAATTCCTTTCAAGGAATCTCATTAAATCAGATATTATGAATGACTTTAACGTCAGCTCAATACTTCAATGTCTCTTACTGATTGAAAAGTATTTAATCCGCAAAATAACGACCGAATAATCGATGTAAATCAGGCGACCTTCGAATGTTACAAACATCATAAGGCGGAAAAAATATTGCATTCCACGGCATTTTATTTTAAAAAGCGTAAATTCTGGGATTTAGTATAAGCCGTTGAACCTTTATCGTTCTATTAATCAAAATAATCGATTATTAATGAGATCAATCAAGTTTCCCCCCCCCCCCAAAACTCACTAACGTCTCAAAACCATTTAAATTTTGATAATTTAAAAAAAGAATTTAATACATTTTAAATTAATCACTCAACAATGTATACCAATACCAATTTATGCTTCACGTCCAGAATCGGCGGCACTCGGGCCTCAATATTTCTATAAACAATTCCTTCCAGCACACTCGAATCCCGGCTCTCTCGTATATACTTTCCTAAAACCGCGGCGAGTCCGGTTTTATTCTCAGGGGGGGCCGACGGCCAGATCCCAGGCCGCTGCCTTAATGATAGAGGAAGGGAGTCTGGGCCGCGCCGCGGCAATTTCGCAAAAGAGCCTTATATACGCCGCCGCCGCTCTCTCGCTCTTTTGCATGCGCCGCGATCCGACAAAGAGATTTTTCTCACTTAATCGGAATAATTTAGCGCGCGCGGGGATTCCGGATTTCGCATGCCGCCGCGGGAGAGGAGGCAGCTCGGGGAGCTTTTGTTGCGCCTGTTTTTTGTGTTTTTTTTTTTTTTTTTTTTTGTTCCAGGCGAGTTCGCGGTGTAATTTCAGCCGTCGCCGAATATGTAACGAAACGGAATTTACGAGCGGGCCTACATTTGCATTATTTAGCGAGCGATTTTCGATAAGTATTTTTGATAAATGCCGCCTGGCGGGGGGGAACTTTTGGATTTTATATTAATTTGCATGAGAGGTGTGGGGGCTGCCGCTCGCGCACTTTGTAAAAATTAATTTTTTACCGAGCTGTTTTAAAAATTTTTAACAGATTATTTGCATCGTTGAGAGGCACCAAAACAGTATACATATTTTCGAAGCGTCTTCGGAACAATTTTTAAGTTTATGCTCTGATGCATTTTTTCGAATCATTTTAAAATTTAATTTAAATTTCAAATTCAGTACAACTCGAGTTCTTTATAGATATTAAATAGATTACATAACCAGAATTGCAAAAATTACACATCAAGAATTTCTACAAACTGCCAAGCATTTCAACCGATATCCGATCTTCACACTCAAACGAAAAGTATAGAGAATTCCTAACGCCGCAAGAAAGTAAAAGCTTATAGTCAGCAACTTTCCACCGTCCAGCTAAATGACAATGCGTCCCTCCGCTTGGTTCCCCTGCGGCCGCGGCTCGCAGCCTGCAGCGAGCATTCACCGAAATAATTCAGGCGGGTCGGGCAGTCCGCGGCGGCTTGGCTCTCTCGCGCGCGCGAGAGCACGTGCGAAATAAAGGTCGCGATCGGCGATCGCGTGGGCGGCTTTTCGAGCTCGAGAGCGCGCGCGCGCACGTGACCTCCGGTGAACTCGTGAACTCGATGATCGCCCGGCGTGGCGCGTGCCTCGGACCTTCGTCACGCGAGAGGACAATGACGGCCGTGTGTGCGCGCGTCTCTTCTGCTTTTTTGCGGCGCGCGTGTCATTCGAGCCGGCCGGGATGGGCTGCGGCCGAGGAGGATTTTCGACGGGTTTAATGACTGGGGGACTTTTTTAAGAGAGGGAGAGAGAGCTGGGAGGACTGACGGATGAGCTGATTGATTTGGAGCGAGCTGGTTTTTGGATGGGCGATGCTTGGATGAAGGTTTGAAGGGGATTTTAGATTTTGAACGGATTATTAACGTTGGAACGAAATTGTGAGTAGAAGAAAATTATCTTCGCTTAAAAAATCGCTTATATAGGTAGGTATTCCTGAAGGTAGTACTTTTAAAATTAATTTTTTGTATTTTAAACTAAAATATTTTTTGTAATATATAATTTATTATACAAATTAATAGGTTCTTATTTTGTAACAATAATAGTATTCTGAAATAATTTAACATTTTTATTTATTTTATTCACTTACGTAATTACAAATTAACTGTTTTTAACTGAAGAATTATAGAAATAAAAAATAACAGCTGTTAATTCGTACAATTACATTTTTTTTACTTGTGCAATACTTTCGAAATACAACATATAATTATAAGATACATAAAAAATTTGTTTTTAAATATTTACAATTTTATTATTTAAATTTTAAATACTAACATTAATTAAATATTTAACGCAGCGCTGAATGTGACAAAATAGAAAAAAATGAAAAACAAAAAATAAAAAATAAACCAACTAGCAGAGCGTGGTTTCGATCCACGGACCTCTGGGTTATGGGCCCAGCACGCTTCCACTGCGCCACTCTGCTCTTGTTGACGACCGACTGTTACGGTACACTGAAAAGGCGAGTTTGCCATTCTGCGCCGGCGCGGGAGATTCGAGTAGTCTCCGTCCAGCTGCGCGGCAGAGTAGCGTGCGGCGTCTTCCCCCACTGCGCCGCGCGCCAAGCTTACCTCGATACGTTGCCCTGTTGCGCAATATGTGCTACTTATCTGGGAGTATGACTATTTCATTATCATTTGCGAATTAGTGTAAAGTTATGTTCGGTAGATAAAAAGTTAGCTATTATTACTTATTTTATCGATGTGGCGAAATTAGGAACGGAACGATGAGAGAATTAATTTTGTAATTGAAGTTTGTAATGAATGGATTTTTTTCATTTTTTTTTATTTGCATATGCTTTTAGTTATTTGTAAAAAAATTTGTTTAAATGTTTAGAATTTCATAAAGACATTTGCGAGAGATGAATAACACGAATGCTTTACTGTATATGTGTCCCGAGTAGAAATGAATTTCAGGGAAAAACGAGGGCCTTGTAAGGCACCTGAGAATTCTTGTAAGGGCCTCATAAGACGGAATCTCAGGAAATCACGCGGTGCTGATCAGAGAAATCTAATTGTAATCAATTTATGGTTAAATACCTATATAAAACTTTGAAAATTGTCGTTCTTTAAACAACGGCAAAAAATAAAAAGAATTCATTTCGCTTTTACGGCTATATATATTAGCTTATATTAATAATTATTTTATTTGTGTGTAAATAGCAAATATAGTTGCAATAGTTAACGACTATGTTTGTACTGACTAAATTTTAATATCTTACAAAGGGGTATACCTAGATAAATTATTAGTCCAGTCGTCGAAGCTCCAAAATAAAATATTTTGGAAAATCAGACATATTTGTATGCAATTTTTAAAAAATATATTTCTCCGTGATCTGTTAGATAAAAGCAATAAAAATAAAACAAAAAAAAGTACCTGTTAATGAAAATAAGGCCCTGCAAAGCACCACGTGACTTTTCCACATAAGGGCGTTATAAGGTATAACTTTATAAAGACCTTACGATCTGATCAGGCTACCTAAAAAAATTTTTATTCGGGTGTGTACGTGAAATATATGGAAGGTTGACGCATAATGTCAATTCCAAAGATTTTTAAAAGTTTCTAAAGAAAGAAATGATAAATTTTAGAAAGTGTATACCTATTAAATTAAGATATATTATTTCTAAATTCTCTGATAACAAGCATTTATTTTTTTAACTTTTTATTTTTTTAGCTTTACAACTATTTTCATAAAAATATGACAATTTTAACCTTTTCTCTAAAGTTTCAGGCCTATCAATAAAAGATAATCCTTCTATTAAACACTTAATAAAAAAAATCCAGTAATATCTCTTTCTTCATATTATAAATTTAACGTTTCGCTAAAAAAAAAAATAAAACCCCACATTCCGCGTATTAATTTTTTCACTGCACGCACGGTCACCAAATGTTTTTCTCCCGAAAAAAAAAAAGATCCAGCAACCTATCGACTTTTTGTCGAGCCTCTCAAGGCTCATCGGTTTCATTAAGACCCCGAATTGATTACGATCCTCTGGCCCCGGCATAATAACAGGCGAGAGAGAGCATCGCCGCGGCTCCATAAAAAAAAAAACGCCGAGAGAGATAAACCTCCGGCGAGGATCGCCCACGCCGGGAATGAATCATCATCATCGGCTAATGAAGATCGCCCGGTCAGCGGCGGCGCGGCCCGCGTTCCATTAATTTTTACCCGCGAGAACGGAGAGAGAGAGAGAAAGAGTAAAACGTCAACGTACGGAGCAATAAAGCCCGAGTTAACGTCTATTAAATGTGCGCCGCGTCCGCGCAAATTGGCCGCGAGATTCGGCTGCGTATAGGTGAGTTTTGCGCGAGCTCTACCATACTAATTCCCGCTGACGGCTGACTAACCGTTCTATTTTCGAGAGGAAGGGGGGCAGCTACTACGTGAATAATCTGCCGCGTAAAAGGCAAATGGACTGGACACTCGGGAAATATTTGGAAGGTGCATCGCCGCGGGGAGGCTATTTCCGAGCGGATCGCCCTGCCCGAGTGAGAGAGGTCGAAATAGATTCTGAACTTGGTAGCAGTTTTCGCCTTAGGGCGTGGATCGATTGCACGTAGGCTACTTGTTTGTGTCTTTTCGTACAGCTAGTTTCTGGGTATTGAATGTCTGAAGCATTTATGACGCATGAAAGAAATTTTCTACTTTTCGCGATAGTTTTTAAATTTTCTAAACATTTTATTCGATTTTCGTTGATTCTTATGGCCATTTTAAGATTCTTATGTATTTATTTAAAAGACATAGTAAAAGACAGCAAAGACATTAATAACATTTAATAATGATTTATATATAAGTCATTGGTCATTCTTCCGAGCTTATCCCAGTTCTAATTTTATTTTCCAAAATATACCGTATGCTTTAATAACAAAATTAATTTAAAAAAATAGAACCTTATACACTTCAGCCACGCGACACACTCAACAATTAGAAAATCTCCGCTAAATAAACAAAACCTCCGAAGCCTCCATAAATCCCCTTTAGCCAGTTACCCCACCGCCGACCGATACATCATCGCGCCCCGATCGAAATCTGACAGCGGGGGCATAAAGGAACTCGGGGAATGCCGTCCCGAAAAGCGCCACACTCGTAAATCTCCGCGCGCGCGAAATTTCGCCAGCGCTCTCCTCTCGCGCGGGAAAAAGAGCCTAGGCGCGCGCGCGCGACAGGAATCCAGGCAGGTGCGCAGCGGGGGGAGGGGGCTGAAATCCAGAGTCATCTATGCGGGTTCCAGGAACATTACGGGGCCTTAGAGCGGAGCTTTAAATTCCTCGGCGCGCGCGTGCAGCCACGTATATGTATATATATATATATGCGCACCCACGCGCCTCGACTGCCCGCATCGATCGCGGGCGCCCACCGCGAGGATACACCGGCGACCGATGTTCGACGCGTTCGAGAGATGCTGTTTCCTTTTTCTCGGAGATCGGTATCGGGGGGGTCGAGCTGCCTCGAGGTGCGAGAGCTGGAAACGTTCGAGGCTCGACGCATGGAAAAATTATTATTATTGTGCAAATTTTTATATGTGAAAACGGTATTTTTTTATTTTTTTGATTGTAAATAACTGAAAGCAATTACTTTTGCGGGGTACTTTTCGCGGATCAAATTAAAAGATTAATATTATTTTTCAATGTTAGAACCTTTTTTTTTAGTTTAAAATGACTAATGTACTCGAGGTCAATGTACTCTTTTAGTCTGTCCACAAGATATTATTTTTAGAGCTGATTTTGCAGAATGGTTGACTCAACCATTTCGATAACTTCTTAACACCTGAAAATCCCCGGCTAATGTGCGACAATACGTTTCGATTAAATTTATTATACTAGGAAAGAGATTTCCTTTTGATCAAATAAAGGTGTGCCGGCTGAGTAGATACTAAAATATTTACTTCCTTCCTCTGTATTATCGTTAAATACAATACTCACTTCTTTAAAAACGAATAGTCAACCCGTTAAAAATAAACTGTTTTTAAAAACTAAAAAAATATCATCAGCAAAATTACATTATAACTTTGATACAATTAAATTCTCGGTAATTAAAAAAAAAAACTAGGTCAAGTGCAGGTCAGTTTTTAACCATTTAATGAGTACATGAGCCACGATCTTATCATTCGACCGAGAAAGAAATACAAAACGTCTTTGACGAAAAAATTCCTCCACTTTCACGTATAAAAAACTATATGTATAACACCGCACTGAATCACTATAATTGCAAAAGGTAAACTTCCAACATTACTTCCGATGATTAACTCAATTCAAGATCCAACCGATAAAAAGGCGATACAAGTGTCCCGGCATTGCGCAAGCCTGACTCACAATCAAAAATAGCAGAAGGCTCGCCGAAAAAAGTAAAAGCCGCATTAAAAAAAAAAATCGACATTCACCCAATTCTCAGCTAATTCACGACGCAGCGCCGAGTAATTAAGCGGAGAAAGAGCGGCGTCGAAATGTAAGTACTCCGCGGCGGGGCCTGCTAAGGATTTCCTGCGCCGTATACACTTGTCTCTCGTGTCACGGCGCTCTCTTCCGGCCCGGCGATGTGGGTTAATATTCAGGGCGTATATGTAAGTCAGCCGAGGACGTATTCCAGGTGCCATTTTTCTCCGCCGCCCGCGACGCCGACGGAGGAGCGACGGGGAGGCGAGGAGCAACATTTTTCGGGGTACCGTAAGCTCGACCGCCCGAAAGACGCTGCCTGAACAATGGCTATTGATTCGCTCGAGTCGACTCGTGCAGCCAACTTCTTCTCTCGCCAAGATGGAATTGGACTTTTGCTGGTTTGTTCTGGGAAGGAGTCGAGCGAGATGAATTTCGGATGGATTCCGCGACGGTGTTTCTTGGAAAATGTCGAAAGTGTGATCTTAATTTTTTGATGAAGCATATTTAGTATTGAATGGAAGAAATTATTGAGATACTTAAGTCTTCTTACTTCTCATTAGGTAAAATTTACAAACGTTTTACAGTATTAAGCTTCTACTTCCTACGAAAACTACCTGTAGTCGTACGAAAGTACCTGTTATTTCTAACGATTAGTTGGTATTTTTCGATAAAAATTACCTGCAATGACTAGATGGCATCATTAAGTTACAGTGAACATCTGCTGTTTCTTTAGGACTTCAAAGTAAATGTAAGTGTTACAAACGTAACCTAATTATTCAGGAAAAAAGTCAGGTTGAATAGAAATTTCCTTGAATAGGAAATTCTTTGAAATCTACCATCTGTTCTTAAGTGAAACTTATTGGAGACAACAGGTTTTCACTTTGCATTTACAATTTAAATAATGACGGCTAGTTTGTAATGACCATTTTCAGCTACTTTCTGCAGTTCGCTAATTGTTTTGCTATCGCGTTGAATGAGTAATGAACATTCTTATTGATTATATAAAAGAAGATGTTAAAAAGATACCTTTATTTGTCCCCAGATGGAATTTCTCTTTATTTTCTTTGCGTACAACAGTTTCACGAAAGAATATAAATTGTACAATTTTTACACAATTATAGAATATATATTTTCATATGTTAAGAATAAAGTACAAATTGTCATTGATTTAAATTAGCAAAGGAAAACGTTTAAGATTAGAAAATTATTTATAGAAAAAAAACTTTATTTTACTCATTTACCTGTTATTTACAGCAGAAAGCAGGGAAACGCGTAAACTTTCTTTTATAATATTAAACTTATTGTATCTCACATAAAAACAACTTTCAATTCTCTACCCGATAACCCAAATTTTTGTTATACATAACAATAAAACCATTGAAGCGGATTATTAAATTTAATATGCGCAGCAACTAATAAGGACCGAAACATTGGCACACACGTTGCAAATTTCAAACATCCGTAATCAAAGTTTACTGCCAACTTTAATAGTTTTCAGTACCCACTGAACCCAACTTTTTACATCACGATTATACAACAGCCAAACTCAGCACATCAGAAATTACAAGCCTTGCATATCACCGCTCTCCAGGCCCAATACGCTCCGGGCGAATTCTCCCAACGAGCCGCCAAAACGAGAGACATCGCACCAAACCCCCCCACTCGAAATACCTCCTTAACTTGCCCAACCTCCGCGAGGGAGAAAACTCCTTTCTAACCCAGAAACTACCGAAAAGCCAAGCAGCTTTCTTCCCGGCGCGTGAGCCAACTCTTTAACTCGGTCTCACTTTCGTTCGCGCGCGTCTCGCGACAATAATTCATTGCCGGGCGTATAGAAAGTCGCGACAATCGAGCCGGCTCTTTATTATTAGAGTACGACGCGCCGCGGCAAATGAGCTTTCTGTATGCGCCGAGCGGGGCCGCGGACGGGCCTTGAATTATATTCGTTAGGCGTTGCTGAAGATGAAACGCAGAGGGGCCCGAGATGGATGTTAATGGCGCGGTGATATTATGGCTTCCTTTTTTTTCGGGGAGCGCCCGATTGAGACCTCGTTCGAATTTGAAATTCGATCGAGGCGGCACCGGGTGCATCGCGCGCTCATTCGCTTTTAATATTGATTGGCTGATTGCGATGAGCATAATGTCGAGGATGATGCGGTGTGAGTTCAAGATGAGAGATATCTTCTGCCGTCGAACTTTCATTCGATTGCTAAGTGACGAGTTCATCTTGTGTTTTTTCAAATTTTTATAAAATTTTGAATTATTATTAGGTGACTAAAGTTAAATTTTGATTTTACTTCTTCATCGAAATGATGTTCAATTTCAGAGTATCAATTTTAGGACAATTGCAGTTTTTAACGTAACAAAGCATTTCTAATCAAAGTATAACTTGCGTCTAAGAACCTAAATGCAGAGATAACAGATAAGACAAACACAACTATCCACCTTTTTTATATTGTTTATTGGGTTCTGCAGCTTTATTGCTTATTTAAAGTTCTTAGTAAACAGAAGATAGTTGGTAGATAACAGAATTACAAAGCAAATGCTTTACAGATAAGCAATCTAAAATACACACACACAATGATTTTTACAATGAGTGAATAGTATGTAAAATGATTGATAAAGTAGAAAAAAACCATTCTCCATGACAAAGAAAAATGATAACTTCACCAACAAGATATATAGCTTGATTTAAAAAGAAATTTAGAAGATATTTCTTTTTACATTTTGAACTGTGCTGTAGTTCAAAGTTTAAGTTGAGCATTATATAGATATTTAATACTTTGATGGTAATGCCACAGTGTAGAAAAACAAATTCCTATATATTCTGTATTCATGGTTGCTGTAGATCCAATATCGGAGGTATTTTTTGAACTTGATAGACTGTCTTCGCTTTTCAAACTGCTCTGTTGAAGGCCCAACTCAGACTAAGAGATAGTTTACAATTTTGAATCAAGGAGCGCGGTAGCGCTCCGAAGGCAAGTATGGAAAAAGCCTGAGGACGACCGCGCTACTATATACTTTGATATTGGTTAGTGATATTTTCAATTATTTACTGCATTGATAAATAACTTTTATATTAATCATATTTAGGTTAGATAGAAAGCTATTCGTTATACTACGTTTTAAAACAAGTTTCATGTAAAATAATGTTCTCAAATTAAAGATATTGAGAAACAAAAAATTTGTTGGTCGTTTTCCGATTCAATCTAGTTCTTCATTTTCGATTCAGACTTCCAGTTCTTCCGACTTCCGGTAAAAACTAACTAGAGATCTAGAGAGAAAAAGAGAGAGGTCCGAGAAGTGAGGGTAGCGGGCTAGCGGGGTAAGATTGACAGATAACAATATAACCTAATGATGTGTTTTGGTTACCATCATAACCCAAAAGAAGGATGCATCGAGATCGACCGGCAGGGTGCAATTTCGTGACGACGCATCGGCGAAGGTCGACGCTTTTTCATTTCACCGCGTGTGCTGAGGCGCCGACGGTTATACGCTTGTCTTAATTATAATTACAATGTGCAAACAGCAGGAGTTGCCGGTGATATTAAGCAGGTAGATGTTGAAGAAAAGTTTGAGATGATCGTGGAATCAAATGATATATTCTTGGACAGAGCAGTAAGTAAAATTAAATTATTTTTTTATTATTCTTAAATATTCATTATATTTTTTAAATTATTTTATGAAATTAGGGAACGTGTATGGATATACAAACTGGCAAAAATAAAAATCCTAGTGTTGAGTTGATAGTTACTCAAACAAGAGTTGTAAATCAGTTTAATGGAAGTTGGAATTCTTCTTATATCAATAAGCTGGTATCAAGTCCCAGTTCTTCTCAAGCTATTAGATTATTGGCAAAAATATTCAAAGGCCACAATTAATGATAAATTTAAATCACCAGAATGCCAATTAATAAAAATGAGACACCTTCATTAGTTATAGAAAAAGTTTTAGTACTTTTTAGATTTAGTACATAATAAAAGAATTATTGTAATTAAATTTTATAAATAATAAAATCATACATTAAAATTAGAAAGCCTTTTCAAACTTCACATTTATTATGTTAAGCGAGAACTTAATTTTTACTTTGATTATTTTTTACTTTAAAAGAACCGAAAGAGTTAAATCTTAACTCTTTTGATAAAAAATTGAACATATTAAAAAAATATTATATAAATATATCATTAACATAATCAATTTCTATTAAAAAAATTTCAATATTTTTTCATTTACAAATTTAAAATGATTCACCATGCTTTGTTAAAAATATATAAAAAAATAGTAAAACTACTTTTTTGTATTTAATAAGTGTGTGATAAGATATAATAATAATACTCTTTAGATTTATTACTTAATAAAAAAAATGTTGTTAAATTTTACAAATAATAAAATCAGATATTAAAATTAGAAAGCCTTTTCAAACTTCATATTTATTATGTTAAGCAAGAAATTAATTTGTATGTTTGACTAGGACTCTTTAAAAATTGTAAAATCTCTTTAAAATTACTTTCTACGAAAGTATAAAATAAAGACAAGTATGGTTTATTGTAATCCCTTATCGCTTTAATACCTTGCTAATGTTAAATGTCTAATAAAAATTAAACAAACGAAAGTATTGAAATCAATTTATAAATAGTCAAGTATATAATTAGT
>JAWWEO010017489.1:0-23122 GCA_035582975.1 Ormyrus labotus
TATCTTTATCTGTACGAATTGGGCGCTTGAAATTGTGTGCACAAAAATTCGATTTTGCGCGTTAATGGGTTAATATATCTTAATGAATGTTATTACAAAATCTCTAGCATCCACGCGTCTTGTTATTTTATTTGTATTTTTTAACCGATAGATCAATCATTTACAGAACAACAAATTATATCTTTTGTTATAATTTTGTATTGCATTTTTAAAAACATTTTACTTCATATGTTGCACTATTTTTACTTTAAATTATATACTATTACTATTTTATATTTTACACTATCTATTGTAAAATATTTTATACTATGCATTTATTAACATTTTTGCATTTTACATTTAAGAAACTTTACAAATAATTATATAAAAGTAGAATCTTTAGTGACAACTACTGCGAAGCGATTGTACAACCCTAAATATGCGAGGGCAGGTAGATTAGTCTCCCACGGAGTGAAGGGCCAATGACCGTTTTGGGTCCGACCTCATCATAAACCTAACCACCTATGAAAATAGGGAAGCATCCCTACTTCCACGCTCAGGAAGAAATAATGCCACCGAGGTGATGAGCCAGATGAGTTTGAAGAGCACTGGCAGTCAGTCTCTGAAGCTTCGAACAGTCAATTATACAATTCGAAATTTCGAGCAAGGATTCAATATTTAATAACGCCGTTAGGAAGCGGCGCTCCAAGGATTCAATAGGGAAAAAAAGTAAGTGAAATAAACATTTTTATTAAGTTTCAAATCAAGTATTTAAATCTTTTCTTCCTATATTTATAACGAACTATCCTCCAAGAAGTCCTGTCGGTATTTATTGCCTTTTGGACTTTCTATCCAATCGTACCTATTCTTGCGACTCTTAAAATTCGATTCTAGCACGTAAAGAGTATTTCGTATAGAAGTTTTCTGTATTAAAATAGAAGCCTAAATTCGTTTAAAAAATCATTCATCTCAACCCTCGTTACTCGCCTGCCTGTGAGTAAAATCCCAAGCTAGCAGGGTTCAGTTCCTAGTTTTAAAATCCTGTTGCACGCAGAAGTAGATGAGGTAACTCTTATCTGCTTGTCGCGTAAAAATTATTTAACGTCAGGAAATCTTCTGACGTCACAACGTTTCTCATTTTTACGCTACCTTACAGCTTGCCAAATCGCGACGGGATAAATGGCTTATAAAGGTGACTTCCGAACCACCTGAGCTTAGATGTTATTAGACACTTGTAAATAAATATAATGGTGTCCCAATGTCAGTTTTGCTGGAGACCGGGATTGAACCAGAGACCTTCTGGTTAAAGGACCGGGACTCTAGCAACTGAGCCATCGCTGCTCACAATGTAAAAATTTAAACTGCATTTTTTCTTAAATTTCTTAAATTTTTTTTATAAAAATCTGTTCATTTATAAAAAAATTTTAAAGTATTTTAATGAATGCAAATATTTTTTTCTTACAACTCCTTTCTGCATATATAATTGATCTTTTTTTGAACTTAAAATAATTATATTAAATAACGTAGGACAATAGAAGATAAAATTAAGAGTGTTATTAGCTAATATAATAATTCTAATTAAATTATGTTTCAGGGAAGACTGAAGAATTCACTGAATTTTTAAACCACAGAACGGTGACTTTACCTATTTGTGTTTCTACACCCTAAATAATCATGAACCAAGGAGCATCAACATCAACAGCAACAGCATCAACATCAAGACCAACTAAAATAAATGAAAAAACTGACGAACCAATGGAAGCAGAGGCAGCAGCAGCAGCACCAAGGTCAAGATGGGTAAAAATCCGGGATCCTTATGATGGATATGACAAAGAAACCGTGTCATTTATGGTAGAACAGAATAAAGCACGGCTAAGGAGGTTTCGAAAACCGGAGACCCCAAGGCAACATGCGAATAAAGAATTAGACAAGGCAAAAAAACATTTGGATTCGGCACTCAGGGGACTTGAATGCTTACAAAATATAGAATTCAGAAAAAGATTATGCAGAAAATCCTGAACAATTAGCAGTATACTTTTCAATAATAATTATAAGATAACATCGCTTATGGCGGTGATTCGACTATGGATTCACAATGCTTCATCAAAGTTGTAAAAATCTAACAGTATTTTTTAAAATAATAAATATTTTCACGAATATATATGCTTTATAGATACTTCTTTATAACTCCTGGATTTGCGAAATTATGAGTTATTTCATAGTTTTCTCCCATGAAAATCAAATTTCCGCCAACACAAATGTTCTTGCGGCTATATATCCTTGTAAATTTTACTTTCCAC
The DNA here is from genome assembly GCA_035582975.1 of Ormyrus labotus. Lineage (NCBI taxonomy): Eukaryota > Metazoa > Arthropoda > Insecta > Hymenoptera > Ormyridae > Ormyrus > Ormyrus labotus. The sequence goes on from JAWWEO010017489.1 coordinate 2,280, forward strand.
TTGTGAGAAGCAAAATTCAACACTCCAAAAGTTACTATCACAAAGCTTCCTCTAGGAGGAAGCAATTACCAACATTTTCTCCGAAATTTCGTAAAATATTTAATTCAAACAACATCAGCTAAAATCTTCGTCCCCCTATTGTAAAAGCGCCACGTAAGAAAGCAGCCATTCTCCTCCATAATCGTTCTCTACTCCAGCTAAAGGAATAATTGTAGAACCGGCAGTCGTGCTCAATTAGCGCTGCGCAGGTCGGTTAAGGCCCGGCATTGAGGATTCGGCGCTCGCACTCACCTCTGCCGGTGGGTTTTTAAACTTATTACTCGGGGCAAATGAATTTCGCCGGGGGAAATGCTCCTTTGCCTATCCGGGAGCGGCAGGCCGCGAAAAATAAAGTGCCGGACGTGATGTCGTCGCCTGGAATAAGTCTCCGGGCGCGCGCAGCTCGAGATGTCTTGTCAATACGCTCGGGATTACCGGCGACGAGCTTTGAATTAATTCGCTTCTTTCCTGCCTATTTACTGCTTGCTTCGCTCTGCTCGAGCAGTCGATAAGGCGAGCTGGTTATTTATTTTGCGCTTTACTTAGGGGGTCGAGGTGGAAAAAAACGGAAAATGTGCTCGATTTGTTGGAGTTGCTTTGGAATGGGAGAAAAAAAGTTGTTAGTTGATTTTTAAGAAAGAGTTATTTTTTATCATTTAAAGATAGTTTTAGAGGTTTTGCTTCGTTTTAAGTTAATAATTTGTAATCCCCTATGAAAAAAAAAATAATAATAATGGCGGCAGAAGTATGAAAGATTTCTTTTTAAATTTTGAAAATTTACCGATAATCTAGCGATTCATAACTATGTTACTACCAAGTATGTTGTTAGTGTGAACGAAATAGACGCCAAAATATAGATTATATTTGAAGCAAAAAATATCATTAACGAATTCTATTGTGCTATTTATTTAATTCTGTAAATTAAGGGCTCGGAAACCAAAAGGGGATGAAACGAAATTTCTCCAAATAAGTATTGTCCAAGTACAATATTTACCAACTTATTTAAAATGAAATTTGAAAAGCTGGCTTCGGTAGAGAATTCCATTGCGCATCTTTTTGCCCCATAAACTAATCATTTTTATAGTTTATGAAATATTTAAATAAAACGTTAATTTTGCGAAAAAAAAGTTTAATGATTTTTTTCACTTCAAATTTGTAAATATTCATATTTCTATTTGAAACTTTTACATGACAAACTTCAATGTATTCCACGTTTTTTAAGCCGAATTACAATTCTGAATATCAAATATAAACAAAATGGCGATTTTTTATAAATATTTCATTCAAAATTTTTTTTTATATTTTCAATTGATAAAGTTGTGTTATGAAAGGTTAAATTTCTACGGTACGCTGCATTTGTTTACTGTTTTGCTGGTAAAAGCGAGAGCTAAGAAGCTAAAAATTTCCACAAAACTTCTTTAAAGCATTGTGAAAATTTTTGTGTGGTTAAAAATTTGAAATTTAAACTTTCATAACACAACTTTATCAATTGAAAATTCGGCTTAAAAAACGTGGAATACATTGAAGTTTGTCATGTAAAAGTTTCAAATAGAAATATGAATATTTACAAAAGGTATGGCGAGTTGAAGTGAAAAAAATCATTAAATTTTTTTTCCGCAAAATTAACGTTTTATTTAAATATTTCATAAACTATAAAAATTATTAATATCGTTTATAGGGCAAAAAATTTCGTTTCGTCCCCTTTTGGTTTCCGGGCCCTCAATTACTTAATTGCCTCGTCATTTGGGAGTAACTGAAAATGAATTGTTATATGGAGAGTGATTATTTTGAACATTTACTTCCGCCATTCACAGCGACTAAAACTATAACCCCGAAGCATTCTATTTTTAATAATGAGTAATATATATCGTTTAAATTCATACAAGTACCGCATAACTTTCTATTTATTTCCGAACTCCCCAACATATGGCGAAACATTTTGTGAATTTATACGGGCATTCATATCTAACTTTATGACTAATATCAAAATTTATCGATTCCGAGAAAATTTATGAAACGCAGTCGCACATTATATATAATATTTAAATTACGAGCCGGGCATAAAAATTCACAGCGGCGCGGGGGATGAAAAATAATGTGCCTTTTTTTTCCTCGAAAATATTCCCCACCGCTTTTTAAATAAACCGTTGCGGATTTCTCGTCCACCTGAGCGGAGGCTTCTCATTTCAGCGCATTTTTTATATACTGTTTAACGACCTTTTTTGCGGGGGCGTATCACTTTCCTTTGCATTTCTTGTTCCCACTCTCCTTTTTTTTTATATATGTGCCTTCATCCATTCAACTCATCCTACACTCTTATTTAACATCGCGCATCTTCAGTTTCAGACGTGAACGCGCGCATTAAACATGTTTTTTACCCGTTCCGCCCTTTTTCCTCGCCAGTTAATCAGATTTTTTTTATTGTTCTTCTCCTTCGCTTTTCAAGAACTTCTTATCGTTCTTCTTTACACGTCCTCTCAGCTGTCTGCAAATATCCCCAAGTGTACATTCTTTGATTCATTCATGCCATCTTATCATTTTTATGACATTTATTCTGGTTCTTATACATTTTTTCTGCTTTCTTATTTAGAACTTTATATTTATTTATGCACTTTGTGGACGAAATAGCCTTTTTCGAGTAATTGAAAGTGCTTTAAGTCAAGAAACTGTATACCTTTATATAACAATAATTTTTTGCGATGCATGAAGGCAACACTGAATTTGAGTAGATTCGTATCTAATGTAAGATGAAATTAGCCAAAAAATACGCTATTTTAAGATGAAATTGGTTTGTTTTGAGATTCCTGTTTACAGCCTCAAAATAAGAACTAAAAAAGGATTCCAGACCCTAAATTCTTCAAACAACTTTAAGCAAAATAAAAGTCAAAATTAAGTCTAAGCACCAAACCAAGATTTCCAAGAAAACACACTTAAATTTGCAGTTTCAAAAAGATAATAAACGTACTTCTACCATCGCCAGTAAAAAGTCCAATATTTTTTTAGCCAAAAAAAAAAATCCAGTTTCCCGCAATTTAAACAAATACCTGTCGCCGCGCGGCACCGGAAGTTGAAGCAGCGAATAAAAAAAGTGCATCTCTCACATAATTAAGCCCCACCTCCAGAGCGACACTCGCAAATTCCCCAGGAGTCAGCGGCCGTCGCGCAAATTCAGCTTCTCCCGTTCGCCAGTCATCGGGAGATTAATTTGTATGTTTATAAGCGATGTAATTCCTTGGATAAATATTTAAATTCCCCTTCTTTTCCGCGGTCTCGCTCTCCTCGGAGGGAGAGAGCAGTAACTCGAGCCGCGCGCGTCTAATCAAGTCGGCCGCAGCCAGAGAGCCGAGCACTTGGGATTTACGGCGCTGAGGGCCTTGAGGTATTACCCCGTTCCGCGGAGGAAAAATAGATCCCGAAGCCGGCCCCCGAGTAATTGTACGTTCAGTTGCCAATTTCATTCGATCTCCGGCTGCCGCTCTTTCTCTCTCTCTCTCTCTCTCTCTGCATAATATTATTTCTGCTAATGAAAAAGCCGCCCGGGAGCCGGGGCTCATAAAGCGCTGATTTATGACGGTAATAAATGGGGGCGAGGAAGGAGGATAAAAACGCACTTTCAGCCGATATGCCTCAATTTAATATACGCCGCTGCTTTTCGTCACTGACGTGTATATCGCGTCTGCTGAGCTCCGGCGGTGCGGATGAAAGGTGTTGTGTGCACGAGTCGGTAATGAGGCACTTAAAGCTACCTAATTGTAAAGTGTTTGTGCACGATATCGATGCGAAGTACTATTGTACTCGATACCCAATTAGTTCCATTGCAAGGATGTGGCTACTTTAAAATTTTGATAATTATTTTACTTGCACTTTTATTGGTAATTAAGGTTTAAATATCTTTCAATCAGAAGGTCTAAAAGCCTTTCTAAAGCGTACAATTTTTTTTTACTTTCATTAATTACTTTAATAAAAAAGCTATGTCACCGCACCTATAAAGGTTTACTAGAAATAAAACAGGTATTCAAAACTAGAAAAAGTGGTCTTCTCCATAGACTGTATATTTGTGTGTCTTTCGATGTGCTCCACACGAACCAACTTAATTTTGCTCCATCTTAAAATAATTTTGAGATATCTTGATCTCAAAAAATTTGAAGATATGTTTATATTCAAGATTACAAAATAATTTATAATTGCCGATTGTGAAGTGTATTTTTGAAGAAAATAGTTGAATTGGTGAAATGCAAAAGGAAGCTTAAAAATTACTGTTCGAGCTCGGTGTACATTAGATTTAAGAAATTTTTAGTTAAGAAAACTATTTTGTGTTTCGATTTAAAAAAAGAATAATGTAACGGTTGCTTGAACTAACTACACCGACAATTGTTATGATTTATTCTCTTATATAAACCAGGTAGTTTTTCTGATAGACCGTATTCTTGTAAAAACTCAACGATGGGTTTTTCCCGATGAAGGGGACGCACACCTTTTTGGCATTGACACGACACATGCAGCACAGGCACAAGCGCTTGAGCTTCGACTGTCCGAGCGTCCGAACTTATTACGGGCCCGGACCCTGTCATAAAACCCTTGCGCCTTCGGGAAAACCCTCGGGCAAACGCCGCCGAACGTACTTTCTTATTTTCTATTATATATCATGAGGATTTCCCTCACTCTTTCTACGGTCAGGTCTCTCTTGGAAAACTTTGTCAAGATTTTCAGGTAGTCTTGTTTCAGCGTAAGTCTCGCAAAAATTCATTCCGACTTTAAGTCTCGTCGTGTACAGTTGTTCCTTCAAAAATAAGTCTTGTAATAAAATAAAATTATATAAAGAAATTCCTTTAAACAAAATCCAAAACAAAGATCAGATTCGTGTTGAGCAGATCGCTCTTCGTTCTCTGTGCAACTGCATAATTAACAAACTGATTTCTTCATTTCCTATTAAACCAATACGTTGATCAACCTCGTCACTCATTTTCAAAGAACAAAAAAAAAACCATCCCGGCAACGCGCGTTTATTTCCTTCACAATCCCACGCAACCAGCGACCCCCGAAGCTCGCAGAAAGCGATCAGCTTATTCATTCCCTTCCGCCTTTCATCGGGCGCACTGCGCTCGCAATAAAAGCGACGCCTCCTACCCAGGGGGGTAAAGAAGCTCCGTCTCCTCCGCTCTCGAGTTATAAATGGAAATGAAAAAGGCAATTGTTTAAGTTCTCCGAATCGAGCCCGGCTCAGCTGTCGCCTCTCTCTCACTCTCGCGGCGCTTGTTGCGCGACTCCGCGCGATTCTCATGCAGAAGAGGAGCCGAGTAGTCGGCCGGATGACCTTATTTAGCTATGAATAATGGCCAAGATCCAGCCGGGAATATATACATATTCCGGCGACGAGGCGGAGGGAGGGGAAAAAAGGCCCAATGAAAAAAGAGAGACCTTCCCCGCGGCACCAGTTGCCACCAGACGGCGCGCGCCGATTTTGCATAAAACGCCGCCGACTAAGGGGAGAGAGAACGTACCGCGATTTTCCTCCCGGCTACGCTACGTCGAGAGCTTCGACGAGACATTACTGTTTCGAGATCCTCGCTTGTTTTTCTTGCTTTTAATCTTGAGAGAGAGAGAGAGAGAGGATCTCCGCTGCTATTGATGAGCTTTCGCTTTCGTTTTTAATTAAAGAACGACGAAGCGATGGAATGTTAGGAGGAGGAGGGTGCGTGACTTATTTTTGTGTAATCGGATTATCAAAAATGTACAGTCTTCTGGAGGGTTGATTTAGATTTATATGAAAATGGGAAAAAGTACATTTTTTCGACTAAATAACTCTTATTCTGGGAAAAAAATTGGACCAAAAGAATATATATATTTTTGACAAAGTTTTTCTCTCTCTCTCTCTCTCTCTCTCTCTCGGGTTGTAATTTTTGAGCAAAATTGAAACCTAGAATTTCGAATTGAACAAAAATTTTTATTAAATCACCTTTATTCATTCTCCCAAATTGCGAATGGAAACGCACAAATTTTCCGCTACATTTTAGCTGAAAATATTTCTTCTGCCGCGCACACGAAAGTCAGTGCCAGAAAAGCGAAGACACGCACATTTCCATTTCGTTCCTCGATATATCCCAATCTGCGAGAGACCGAATTTTTTTAATTCCACCTCTAAACCAAAATAAACACAGAATTTCTCGGATTGCGCTCACCGGGCGAAAATCCACCGTATACATCCTCGTTAGGACGCATTCCAAAAATTCAAAAATATGAATCTCCATTCCCTTGGAAAAATACTTACCCCGAAACCCGAATCCTATCAGTAACAATAACTCAGCCCTCCTAAAGTGCAGCGTTGAAGTGCAAACTCGGTGAATAAATATCCTCCCTTGTTCTCTCTCTCCGCCGCGTCTCCACGCGTCGCGGACGCAGCGGGCGGACGGTATTATGCGCGAAAAGGCGCTTGACCCGCTTTTCCAGCGCGAGCGGAGACGTAATATATCCGCACGCACGCCGATCGCCGCTTTTCCGCGAGGAGAGAGAGAGAGAGAGAGAGAGAGAGCGTTTTTCCCCGGGTGGAAAATCGCGGGAGCGGCCGCGTCGTTTATCTTTAAAATGAGCTGCTAACCCGGGGAATCGGGATGTAAAATAGACCCCTGGGCCCCCGGGAGATCGTGTTTTCATAGCGCAGAGCGCGCTCGAGAGAGAGAGAGGCCGCGCGGCGCCTCTTTTTCCCTCGCTTTTTTCCTCTCTCTCTCTTTCCTCCCTCGTTTTAATTATGCGATTTATGGTCTGATTCTTGGCCATCTTCTCCATCCATGATTTAACCGGCGTCGCGCGCGGCTGCCAGCCAGCCATAGCCGCAGAGGGAGAGAGACCGGGAAGGGGGGGGAGCTCTTTAAAGCTGAACTGGTAATTACGCTTCAATTTCGTTTGGAAAGTTAAAGCCGACGCCGCGGAAGATAAGCGGCTTACTCAGATTGCGCGCCCTGAAATATAAAAAATGCCATTTGCCGCGTTGCGAGGGTGTGATTATTATTTGATAACCCGGCCGCCGATAGAAAAAAAAAAGGGAGGAGGGGGGACAGCGCGGAACAGAGTCGTCGGCGAGGATTCGTTCGACTGTCGAATTGACTGATGTCCAATTATATTTCACTCATTTTTTATTCTCCTTTCCAGTTTGCCGGTCGATTTGCTGAAAATGCTGATGGCCGGAGAATTAAATTGTCTTGTCAGTGCTTTTATCGAATTTAGATATTAATTTCAGGGGAGGTTTCTGAGCGTTGAATAATCGAGGAGCCGCCTTTAATGGCGAATATTCTAAAGACACTTTAAACGGAGCCGGATATTCTCGGCGAAATGAAAAAAATCACATCTAATTAACTGCAAAATACTTGAAGTAATCAATTACTTCCACCCAATTATGCGTAAACTCCGAGTGAACCCGATCGACCGCCGCTCGTATTTTTGCTTACATAAATAACTTTAAAAGCCCGGCCGTTTAAACAAAAAACAAAAAAAAAAATCATTCGCCAAGAAGTAAGTTCGAATGTAGCCGTAAAAAGATTCAATCAGCTGAGATAATAAAAAGTTTTAAATTCCAATTAAGCGTTCTCCCCTGAGCGAATGAGAATCCCTTGGATATTATCCTCTTTACTTGCCGAGTTACCGAGCTGCGTAACCCGGCAATGCCGGGCGGATTCCCATTTTCCGCGAAAATTCTTACACGTCGCGGCGAATAAAATAATTCATACCCGGGCCGGCTTTTAAAGTACAATTTACTAATTTCCAGCGCGGAGAGCCGGTATTAGAACAATGCCGCGGATTTAAATTTTCGAATTTATAATACGTAAGCGATCGCGGCTAAAAATGACGCGCGCGCGCGCGCGAATATCGAGCAGTTTTGTCGGGGGACATTAGGTAACAAATATATATTAAATAAACATGAATAATGCATGCAATTAAGAGCCCGAGCTTTGACTGATTTTGGCGATCTTTAAATCGCGGCGGGGGCAGAGCTTTTTCCTCCCTTTCTCTCCAAGCGCTAATAATTGCTTGTACGCGTATCGCGCGTAAATTTTAAATGCATTAACCGCAATATACTGGCCGTCGTGGGCATTTTTGCGAAAAACAGGGCCGGCGGAATTGTTTATGCCCGCGCATATAAATGCGTTTAATGATACAGATGACGCACGAAAAGCTTTTCATCGTAATAACGCGGTAATTTATGGGGGACGGTCTAGAAAATTGATGCAGCGCTTTCATTGCGAATCGGCGAGACAATGTGTTTTCTTTGAGCGGCCGTTATTTGGAAAAACAATCACGCCGAAATGGGGGAATTGTTATTTGAATGCGTGTAAAGGTGGGGTTTGAATGGTAAATTTATCTGCGCGTTGAGTTAAAGCTCGCGGCGAACGTTTTGCGCGGAATGAGAGAACGAATCAGTTGTTTTGTACTCTTCTCCCTCGACAAAGCGAAGACCCGAAAAAGTGAAGCCATTTATTCCTTGGTGGAAATAGGTGAAATTTTTTTCAAAGTAAATTGGCCAATTTTACTTTAGCGATGCCCCAAAAGCTGGAAAATATTTTTGCCCACTACTGTTTACCTAATAGAAACGTTTTTTACAATGGTTTTTTTTTTGTTTTAAAAATGTTATTCTAAAAATACTTGTATTTGACTCATAAAATGGGCATATTTCAATCATACTTTCGCATCCACATAATAAATTCCTAAGCAACTAAAATTTTTTTCGTCACTGTACAATTTTCCAGCATACATTGGCCAATTTTTCAGGAAAACTTGCTATTGCATCGCCAATATTAGCCATTAAAAATACTGTTATTTCTACCAGGAATAGGATATACAAAATATAAAAGAAGGAAGATAAAAGAAAAAGATGTTGAATCTAAGAAAACTCGACATTATTTAATTATTCCAACACTGAGGAAAAAATTTCTGTCAATCAAAGAAAGCTTAGGCAATTGGTTAAATATTTTTTTGATTCAAAGAAAACATTATTTAACTCAAAGAAACCCCTGTTTAATGGAAAGTAATTTTCTTTTTTTTTTTAAATAAAATTTTCCTGTTTTAAAGAAACTTTCTTCTCATTAAAAGGGGGTTTCTTTGAATTAAAAAATGTTTCCTTTGAAGCAAAAAAATATTCAACCGTTTGCCCGCAACGAAACTTTCTTTGATTTAAAGAAATTTTTTTCTCAGCGAAACAGATGTCTTTCTTCGAATTTTAATATTCTCCTTTTTACTCTTCAGTTAATCTAAAAACTAAAACATCGGCCTGCGCAAACTGCTCTCAATTGTTAAACGAGCTTTTAATTGACCAAAGTATTTTTAATTAAATAAAAGCGATTCCAAAGGCAGACACGTATTTACTTAGAATTACCAAAGTAAACACATTCTTAAATTCGACTATACGTTTTTTTCAATATCTCCCGTAGCGGGTCAAACCCTCGAGCCCGAACTTTATATTTGTTTCCCGAAGTTCTCCCCGGAAAAACAACACCGCCTCGGTGTTCGCGGGGGCCTTTACAATCGTCGAATTCCCACATCCATTCAGGGCCGCGCGCGCAAAAAAAAGGAAAGAGTTAACTCCCCCCCGGAAAGTTCAGGAATCGCGCAATAAATACCAATTGACCGGCCGGGGCAATAAGCCTCTCGAATAATCAAAACAATTTTTCTTCGTCGGGAAGTTGCTTCGATTTCCCGCGGCTCTCCGCGATGAAAATTGAGAGAAGCTCATTTCCCATAAGAAGCTCCCGCCGCGGCCGCTTGCTTTTTCATCTCTCTCTCTCTCTCCTTCGGCGAAATAAATCAGTAGGCCCGCGCGCCCGCGCGAGAGCGAGTCAATTTTCGAGGATATCGATTTCGAATGGAGGAGCCTCGCTCGCGCGCGGGCACGTACCTATACATACCGCTGCACCCCCGATAAAGTATAACGGCGCCGGGGCCCCCCCCGCCGCTCTCTCTTTTATGCACTCTTTACCCTAATGACCGAGGCTCGAGTGCCATCTACTCTCTCTCTCTCTCCGGGCTATCGGGGGACGAGAGAGAGAGAGAGAGAAGCCGCGCGCGCGCTACAAGCGCCGCTGCATTTACGAGCTGCTCGTAATAGCGGCCAGAAGCCGGAATTTATCTGCGCAACGTGCGCCTCCGCCGATAGCCTCTCCTCCGCGCCGAATATTGTAAATCAAAGCTCCCGAGCGCTAAGTGTACGCGGGTCAAAGCTTCGGGGGCGCCTTCAACTTTCGCCTCAATTATCGAGCGACGCATATTTTAGGTGGACGGGGTTTATGAGCCGACGCGGGGAAGTCAAATATTGAGGGACCGAGATTGATTGGAGTTTGTTGTCTGGGACGAAGTGACGGGGACACTGGTTTTAAGCGTTTGTTAGAGTTGTTTAGAGTACCTTCTTTTTTATTTAGCACAGAGGTGGGGTGTTATGGTTGGACGTGAAATGTTGTTGAAAAGTGGCTTTGGATAAAAGATTGATCCGTTAAAATTGACCTTTTTTTTTAAATACTTTTTATGTTCTACGTGAATTAAAAGCAGTATATTTTTTTCATTTCTGATTGACTCGAATAGACATTGTGTACAAAAAGCGTGTGTACGATGTTTTGTGTAGAATGAAATTTATTTATATTATTATTTTATTCCTTGATTGTGTAAGATATATTTTGGTTGGTGTACATTAACCAGTAATTTACACCACGCATCATCATCGTGGGCAATTTTACGTGTACAATAATTTGTATTATTAACTACACTGTAAAAAGTAATATGTAAAACTTCATGCATATAATGGAAGCATTTCAAGCAGGTGCATTACTTTTATTTAATGGACTGAAATAAAAAATTTAGGCAATTGTGTATTAAATTCAATGCACATTGCAGAAGAAATATGCTTATTAGCTGTAAAATTAATGTGAATGTGCATTAATTTTTATTTACAAGTGCGAAATGCAAAGCAAATACATACTTTTAAACGTAAATATACGAAATTTAATGAATGTAAAGGAAACAAATGCCAAGCAGGTGCATCAAATTTCATGTCTATATATTTCATGTATATTAGAAAAACTTAGTGTGTACAATCAATTGTATGTGGAATATTTAGAAAGTTAGAGTGTACAATAATATGTTTTTTATATTAATTAATATTAAAGAATTTTAGGTGTTCAACTTAAAACACATTGTGCAAAATAACTTTCATATAATAATTTATGTTAAATTAAATTGTGTATAATACGTTAGTAATCTAATGAAACTAAAGCTGGAGGAAACATTTGTATTCCATTTTTACGAACCTGTGGTGACCCGAAAAAAATTATTTTGGAATAAATAAATTCGGCCTTCTTATTTTCTTAGAAGAATACGTAGAAATAATAAATAAAGCCACCAAAGTGGCCTCCTGTGCCTCAAATGAAATTTTCTTATATGGGGCCTATGAATTTTTTATATTCTTTCAAGATGAGAATGCAATAAAAACAGTATTCTATTACCTTTCTTTACTATTACTTGTAGCAGAACAATTGGTATAAAATACTTGAAAAAGGTTGCCTTCGGTAATGCTGAATGTTGATGCTTCTTTCTAAGCACCATTGATAGAGTATTTACTACGTTATGTTATTATCGAAAATTGCATCAATCTCTTTTATCAATAACGAGAATCATCGGCTTTCAATGGTGGAATATATATATCAGTATCACACTTGATTAAGCACACTTTTAACCAGGATTACAACTCATCAAATGTATTTTGCCTAGAAAATAAAACGCACAAAAAAAGATTAATAGCTTTTTAACGTCAGGATTCTTTAGAAAAACATAAAAGTAAGATATCACGTCTTTAACGTCAAATTTTTACATGCGTTTCCTTTTACTATAATGCCGAAATGTGACGTCGCCACTACGAGGGTTAGCTTTTGATTTTTCCCCGGGAGATGGAAGGGCGATTACACAAAAGAACGAAATTTCGCGGAAGAAATTCAATCAATGGGACAGGACTTCCATTGTACTCGCCCTTCTTCAAAGTACAGTACTTTGTGAAATGTCAGTTATATATTTCCCTTCGGCTCCCTCAAAGAATTTTTATTTTATCTTAGGCGCTGCTACGTGATCCAGATAATTATATGACGTTGTACAATCGAATGTTTTTTTCGCGTTTTTCACAAGTCCGGCGATAATTTTATTTATTTATTTATTTAAAACCAGAGTAAAGTATAATTAAATTACAGAGTCCAACTATTATATGTAAATTACATTTCATAAGTAATACAGCAGAGGCAAATTTCCTGTACGCTGATCTGATAACCTCAAAGTAACTTACAACTTGCGAACAAATTTGAAAAAAGATTCGTTTTATATTAATACTACTTTCCGGATTATAAGTTTAAGTAGGAATTCTGAACTATTAAAAATTTAGCAGAATTTTAAGATAAGCTTTTATTAATTTCAGACCTATGAGATGGGCGAACCAAACCCATAGAAATTTGTCTGGACATAATAATTTCATACCATGTATGCTTTATTATTATTATTATTATTGCAATTTTTTATTATTATCCATTACTTTATTTAAAATGAGATCTAAAATTTTTCAATACTTTATTTAAAATCTCTTCTTTTTCATCTAAATATGCATTCCTATTCAATGCAACTATAAAATTCATAAAAAAATCACATCGCATCAAATCTCTCTCCAATGACCCTCCCCCTTTAGTCTATAATTTGACACACAAAACAAAACTCGACCCACCGCACCCCCTCCAAAAACCCTATTCCGCCGCGCAGCAACCGCGACCCCCTAATTACCCAACAAATTCGCGAAACAGCTCCCGAGCGCGCGACTCGCAGTTTTTCAGCCCTCTCGCCGCGCGCTCATAACATTAGATCGCGTCGTATGAACTTGTCGGCCATCCAGCCGCGATCTTTATTACCGGGGGGGGGGGGGGCGGGGGAGGAGGAGGAGGGTGTAACGTCGACACGCACCAACTCGCCGGAATGAACTGAACGCGCGCGCGGCTGCGCGGAAATTTTTAATAACCGCGATACCAACCCCCGACGCCCATCCGGTGTGTTCAGCGTGTAAAAAAAATCACTCGCCGAGATGACGACCTATTTTTTTCCAAGCATATCCCGGCCTTCGGCGAGAGAGAAAGAGCCAAGAGCCGAGAGAGAGAGAGAGCCGTTAATCCTCTTGCGCAAAGCGCGATACTTAGACGCGCTTGCGAGTCCGCTCGGCGTTAAATTAAAAGTTTATACACGTCGCGGACGATTCGAGCTCGAGTTTTGCCGGCGAGGCTGAATCCCGCCGATTTTCGACAAAGGAGGAAGCTCGGAGGAGGCGGAGGCGGGTTGTAGCTATCGTTTGGTAATTTTTGTCGGAGAGCTACGGTCCGCCCGGCGTGTTTACATATTTATGGAAGTAAAAAGCAGGGGCCGCCACGGGTTCGGATGCTTTATTTGCGCCGTAAAAATGAGTGTTTGCGTAATAAAAAGGCTGTAAAGTGAACGGTTCGCGGCAAATATTTATTTATGTACCCTCTCGAGCTGCTGCCCGAATGCATTTATTTGAAATTTTCTCGCTAAATGTTTTTTCGCATTTAAATTAGAATTTTTGTAAAAGCCCTTCTCACCTGCATTTGTCTACGAGAATTGAAGCATTTTAATTCAATATCGAGACTTTGCAAGAATTCGTAAAATCGTGTAAACTTTTGTCCGAAGGTTTGACGCGTATTTTATCTAAAAAAAAACAATGACAATCTCGTCTTTTGAAGTAAGCGGCGACACAATGGGAGCCAAGTGCAAAGTAATTTCCCCATTTACGCACTTATCCAATTAAGTTGATTAAACTAGAAAAAAAATGAGCATTTCACAATTATAATAAGTAATTAAGACGTTAATTTGGGGTCATTTAAAGAACTTAGCGCACATCTAAAAAAAGGTGAGGCGCATAATTTATACGGCTTAAAAAGCGCGGAGAACATTTTAGCCGAATTTCGCGCGCATTGTGGGCTCCCACACCGGGTGTAGAAATATTCTGTTGTCGAAATACGTCTTTCGTCGCAGAAAGGCATTTAAGCGCAGGGCTTTGCTTTAATTACAGGAGCGTACTTAAATCCTGAAGTTTTTCTTTGTGTTCCTCTCCTCTCCTTCCTCCTCTTTAATTATTTGCTCCAATTTTGTTATTTTTTTCAAAAACTTCTCTTCGAATGGCTTCCGGAGTCTCCGAACTTTTTTACCGGCGTAATAAACTGAAAAAAATAATAAACTCTCTCTCGAAAAACCTTCCCAAGTAATAATATTAAAAGCCGCCGCTCCGCAATTTCATAAACGTTCCGAGCTCTCGCAGCGGGAATAAATATAAATTTCGAAAAAAATCGCTCGATTCGAACCCTCCCCCCGACTCGACGTTAAATGCACGCCGGATATATATAAAAGGCAAAGTGCAACACGTGCATAATACAATAAATAACTTTACTGTCCGAGCAATGAATTTAGCGAACTAAGCAAATTCTGTTAGCGGTCTGCTGCACTCCGGGCGAGTATCTCAAAATATCCCCTGAATCGTTCTGATTATATTCAAAAGCGCACCGCGCGTAAATCCACTTTTTTTCACTCGCGAATTCGCGGCCCGTAAAAGTAGATATATATATATATACTTTTTGCCCGTCCGACGCGCAAACGACGTTACTACTTACGAGCCCGGCGGCGGAAACTCGTTTGCAAAAAATTACCATACTCCAACAATCATCAGGCCGTCGATTAGCAATTTTTCGGCCGCTCGCAAAAGCCAAAAAATGAAAAAGCAACCCCCACCCCCCGAAAAAGTACTCGTCGCGTGGCGAAAATCCCAGCGAGAGCCCGATGATCGCAGAGCGCGGCGGAGCACGTTGCGGCTCCGGCGTCGTTCGTGCGTTTCGCGCGCCGATTGAAATAGCTAAAAATTCGAGTCAATCATGTAAAGACCAAATTACGCACAATCAGTCGGCGACGCGCGCGACATGGAAATTGATGGAGCTCTCGCGGGCTGGTTCACGAGTTCCAAGTGCTGTGCGCTCTCCCGCTTACGCGCGTTTGTGCGCGTGTCTGCGTGCGTTCGCTTTGCGGGTGTGTGGGAGCTTGTTCGGGCCAAAATTCTGATTTGCTCCATTAGAAGATTAAGCGTCGGTTGTTATATGTCATATTCCGCCGGCGGCAATCGGATTTGCATTCTCAATTTTTACCGAGCCGGCATTGTTGCTCGCGAGACCGCCGCTCTGTGTTTTTTGCGCTTTGTGAATCGGGAAAAATCCCCGGGAACGACGGACGAAATTAATAACGGGCCTTTGTCCCCCACCGACGACGACTCTGTGTGCCCTTTTGATCGCGTGTTTTTAGATGTTAATGCGAATCGCATGGAGTTACGGCGCTTTTTTTTAATTGTGTTTTGGAAGCGGGGGGAGTCGTAAAAGAACGCGAGGGGATTGATAAAGCCGAGATAAAGCGGTAGGAATTGCGCTTGATAAGGTGGGCAGCGGTGGAAATACGTTTTTGAGAAGGTGGCCTTAATAACTCGGCGTGTAAAGAGCTAATGTAAATTTGATGAGAATTATCTAGAATTCGATATTAACGACGATCATAAATGCGTTACGTCGAAATTTACGCCGGTTTAATGCGTTCTTTAATGTTCCCGACTTAAAACTACTACTATTATCTTGTAACTAGCAACTACTCTGTAAGAAATCAAACTAAAGTTCCGCGGTACGTGAAAGCATTTTCTTTACCGCGCAATGAAGACGACGATAGGATACACTCATACACCCGAGGAGAAAAAAAAATGTCACTCATTATTTTAAAAGTGAAGCAACACACTCCCGACCTCCAAATAACTGTCCATATATTTCTTAGCTTCTAACGAACATAAACCAGGGAGAGTATATCCCGCGTGAAATATGCTTTAGCTGCAGCAGCCGAACACGCAGAATGTTGATTCAGAGGCATTCGCTTTAAACTGGGTACGTGATCGAACTTTCGAAACTCATAAAGGGACAGCGAGAGAGAGAGCGAGATGATAAACGCGTTTATTCACCGGAGATTCGGTAATATTCGAGTTTTTCTGCAGCCGGCAATATTCCCCGGGCCGCTGGGGGCCCAACAACGTTCGCCGCGGTAACTGTCCGAAACGCCCAGCGCCGATATATAAATAATCTGGTCAAGATTACGGCTCTCGGGGCAATAACGCGGGGCGGCGCGCTCTCGGCAAGACTTTATTAACAGTCACGATACTCGCAGATTAAGTGGAGATTACGTGAGCAACCTTCATTACAATAGCAAAGCCATCGCACACAAATTACCGGGATCCCCTCGCCTGCAGTATATATGTTGAACGTGACGCGCGTATGAAGCCTCGCGCTCAGAGCGCGCGAAACGTGATAAGACATATTTCAAAAGTTTTCGCCTGTGCTTTTTTTTTGGGTATGTTACAGAGTGGAGCTATATATGCCGTTTGGCATATTCTTAAGTTTTGGCGCGGGCGGCGAACTTTTTCGACTCCGAGAAAAGGGCGCGCGGCGACGGGAGAGTATTTTCGAAAACTTGGCGGACCGACCGAAGTTTTTGATGAAAGAATGGAAAATAAGCTCGGTTAATAAATCTCTGATAAGAAGAGTAATGCAGGAGTTTTAGGATAAATTAACGTTGTTGCCTATTTTGCCGGGACAACCGGAATTTTTGGAAAAACTTTACTGAACTTTGTAGGTAACTATTTATTTCCGATGCGTAATAAAGAAAAGTATTTTTGAGGATTAATTAAATTACTTTAGCCTCTGCGCAGTTAAATTTCATTATTTATTTACCAGCGTATTTTATTCGCGTATCAACTCGAAAGTTTGATTAAAAAGTCAAAAAATCGACGACTTTTAGAAGCGACTCCCCAGTTTCGCAGACGAGTTGCGTAAATAATTAAATTTAGTGGCACATTCCCGTCTCCGCTCTCACAATCAGTGCAGCGCGGCGTTGTTTTACATAACGGCGGTACTAACTTTCGCGGCCCCGGAAAAAGCTGCGCAGATGGCCGCCGCCGCGCGCTGCTGCGGAAAAAGCAGTTTTCCGCGTAAAACTTCAACGGCAGACGGAAAAAAAACTTTCAATAACAAGTGGCCGCGTTTTTACAACGTATAACAATTGATATGGTCGTCATCGCCTGCAGTGGCTCTAATAACTGAATTGCCGGCTTTCGAGAGGGGGGGACTGTTAGTGCTCGTCAACGTATGTATCAAACATTAGAGTCACGAATATACTGCGCATTGGATTTAGCAGTAAATTGGTACCTCTTGCGTTGATGGTTTTTTTATTAATAAATCTGTTATAAAACTGTGTAGGTTTTAAGAAGCTGAGAGAATATTCTTAGTATTTTAATTCGGTTATAACCTTGGAAGAGTTTGATTCCATTTTTTGAATAAACATTTGCCAATTCCACTAGACTGGTGGCCAAATATTGGCAAAATATCTGGTGAGATACCATGCCTGAATGTAATGTTTTTTTTAGTAATTTTGCGATAGTTTTCTGGTCTGGGTAAAGTGACCATGCATTGCTAAAAACTTGGGCAAAAATATTATATGTGGGGGACCAACTAATGGTTATTATTTGTACAGATCTTAAGCTACAATTTTTGGCAAAATAGTATTTTATAATTTAATTTTTATTAAATTTGGTCTAGCATTACTACTACGCATAAACTGTTTTGAACACCATTTAAAATGTTCTTATACAATGGTGTATTTATTTACAAGTGTTTAATAACATCAAAGCGCAGGTGGTTCGGAATTCAACTTAATAAGCCGTTTGTCCCGTTGCGATTTGGCAAGACGTAAGGTAGCGTAAAAGTCGACGTTAAATAAGATAAAAAAAAATGTTCTTAGTTTCACCAAGGCTGACATTATAATAAGCATAATTTATAAACAAATCTCGCAACGCCAGGATTCGCATCATCTCCCAAATCGAGATTATTTAATTCCCGCATGAAGCATTTGGCGAAAGCTGCTCTTTGAACGCTCTAACCGACCAAAGACGACAGGGAGGCTTATGCGATGGAAGCTAACAAGACCCTCCAGCTTTGCAGCCGTATCTGTCTTGATGTGACTGACGATGTGTTCAGTTTGATACACGAGACTTAGTCTTTAATTAGGTGGAATTATAAACTGCGTCTGAAGCTCAATTGAAAGGAAAATTAATAACATTAATTAGTTTTCCGCGGGAAAGTTAATGTTCTGCTGTTAAATAATTGATGCAATCCTTAATCGTCGTAGTTTTTAGGGTAATAAATCCAAGTCAGGACGCTAATTAGAAGTTGTCGATTATCCCCAAACTATAATAAATCCAACAGCGTGACGATTCGCCTTCCCGGTGTGCAGTAACTTTGATTTACCGTCATTTACCGCGATTTTTCGTCTGTGTAATCCTTATTTACGATAATACATCATAACCGGTATTCTTGATGATAACGTATTCGACTCGGCAGCTTTGCCCCTCCAGTGATATCTAACTAACAAATCATATTTATGCCGCGATAAATTTTTCCTCCCAGGATTCACTTTCGGATCGAATACAGTGCTGCCAGTGTATTATATACTTAATCCGATTCGGGAATAATGATGCATTTCCGCTGCGATCGAAAAAAGCTTTAGCGCTTGTAAGACCAAGAAATATTTGATCCGAGTAAATCCTTCATTATTGCCGACCGGAATCGCGGTTGGGCGACAATAGTTCTTTATTTTCTACTTCGATTAAATTTCGGCGGAAATAGTTTACTTGAAAATAAATCTTTGCAGTAAATGCGAGTAAATTGCACTTTCGACATTGCGACATTAATTTTTGACTTTAACTCGTGTCTCCGCGACAAATCCAATATTTTATTCCAAATTAATAATAATGTAGAATTCATATTATACTTTTGACAACAAACATAATAAAATGATATTAATTTTATTCTCATATTTAATTTAATCCTCAGGTTGGAACGTCTCGGCAAGTTTTTTATGCACCCGAGACTTAAAGGAATTTTGATCTAATGCCTCGAGTCGCGCGCAGGCACGAAATTTCATCAAACGAGCGTTAAAGCCCCATAACGGGCAATAACGAAGACAAAAATATACCTTAATCACCGCTTTTTCGAGTCTCGGCTCTCTCGCTTATCGCGGCAGCCACTAAACGTAATACTACCATAAATATAGTAATAACAGAGGCGGGCGCCCCACTCACCCTCTGGTAATTGAAAGCCAACAGCAGGTACTTGCGGTCCGCGGAGAACTGATGATCGAAGCTCGCCACCAGCGCCTGCAACAGAGAAGCAGAGGGCAAAAAAGAATTAGCCATTCAGCTCCGGCTTCCATCACCTGAATCTTTCAGCGACCGCTGATTTAACTGCGCGGTCGCGCGTCATCGCCCGTCGCGCCATCTGTCTTCGTAAAAATTAAATGCTCCTTCGCCCGCGAAAGGGAGAGAGAGAGAACCGGCGCAGGTGCGCACGGAGTGAATGTTTAATGCTTGCGATCTGCCTACGCGCCCTGAAAGGTTTTCCATGCACACGCGAGAGAGAGGAGCCCCCAACTTGCCTGGTTAACGCAGATAGATTAAGGCGGAGGGGGAGGGAAAAACGGCTCCGGGTAAATGAAGAAAGGAAGAGAGCCTGACGGGTTTATACCACGTGTAAGGTATCCGCTGGGATTACTGGAGAGAAAGAGAGAGAGAGTTTCGGCGCTCGAGTCAGCCGAATCCTAAAAATATATTCCCAACCTGGCTTCCCTCCTATTATAGAGATGATGAATGGTTGTTTGATGTAAAGGGCTCTAATAATTCAGCCGCAATTTTCCAGCGTATTCATTTTTTAACGTCGTTACGGCAGGTGATGTATTATAATAGAATATTTATTTCTGGAGATAAGACATTTTATTTTGAGCCAAGTGCTTTTTTTTTAGTCTTTCGGCAAAATATATAGTTTACGTGGGACTACGCTTTTTTTTTTTTTTAATGACGGCGTCGTGATTTGCAGGATTTTTCCTGGCTTGGAAAGCATTTTCCTCGACATACTGACACGACTCGAGGTAGCATTTATGAAGAAGAGAGGTAGAAACAGGTGACTGCTGATGGTGCTTTTAATGAAAGTGACTGCAGGAAAAAAGGTGAAGAAAGGAAGAAAAACATACTCGCACAATTTTATGTGCGTTGTAAAAAAATTAAAGAGAGCCCATCATATTTATTAATTGAAAAGCATTGATGAAAACAAAATAACCAGAATTTCCCTGATAAAAGGCCCTAATAAAACACTGCTCCGATCAAAGTTTGCGCCTTTAATCAATAAAATAAACGAAAGAATGCCCCGACTCTCCTTCATCCGCCTTTTCCGAGTTTCCGGCTTTTTTGATCCGCAAGTGGCTCTCGCTAGCGTCCGGGCGATCGTAAATAATTTTCCATCTGAACGACCCTTTGCAAATCAAATGCCGATGCGCGCGCGCGCGCTGCAGTTTTTCCCCATAAATTGAAGCGGTTCTTTGACGCGCGCAACCGATCCTCGAGAGAGAGAAGGGAGTACGTCCGGAATCGATTGCTCGTATAATTTAGGCCACTTAGGGATAACGAGCTGTCGGAGTTAGGCTTGACAGATGCGATTATTGTCAAAAGTGCAGGTATATATACCTTGCTTTGCTCCGGCTTACGTGGAAAATAGTGGCGCATATGGGCTCGGGGTTTGTATTGATTAGAAATTGCTATGCGACTTAAGTTCGCATCGTTGCTAACCAACGAAAAAAAAAATTTCAAATTGACCAAAATTTTATGACGGATT
>JAWWEO010017520.1:0-23116 GCA_035582975.1 Ormyrus labotus
ATCTACGCACCGGATCGAAAAATTAAGGATGGACGTATGTCTTACAATTGTCTCCTCTATCCATTGGAGGGAAAATTATGCGATGAATGTGATACACCGTGTATATTGTTTTGATAATATTTATTAATAAATTATAACATTTTTAGAAATTATTTCAAAAAATCTAAAATTAAAAATTTTCGTACTATGTGCTATTACTTCTTTAATTTTTTAAATTTTTGCATAGAAATTTATTTTCATACAGATTATAACATATACAATCAAAATAAAACTAAAACTGCATTGCTCTGCATTTGTTGGAGCATAGATTCTTTAATAATATTAGTGGCCGTAATGGCCGATTTTTTTGATTTTGAGAAACTTTTTTATATTTTGCTATTTAAAATATACGTTATATTTAATTATTTAGATCGCGTACAATCACACGCAACTAGCTATTTTGCGTGTTATTGTTTACAGAAGGAGAGAGACAGCTGATTATACATGTCTACTCACTGTGACGGTTATTGTGAGACTGTATTCTTAATTATTCTTAAATACTTCTTAAGAGCAGATGATAATTTAAATTAAGAATTATAAGCTTTTAAAAAAAACACGTTAAAAACAAAAGAAGCGTAAGGGCTACAATAACATTTTTTCTCTAAAATTATAGGTAATTTTATGCTCTTTAAAATGCTCTTTGTTCAATTCAAATATCTCAATCCTATCATTAAAAAAAAGTAAAATTAAATTTTTCGAAAATCGAAAATTTGCGATAAAACAAAAACAAATAAGATAAACAAAAAATATTTGTTTGCTGCCATCACAAAAGAAAAGCAAATCTACACACACACACACACACACACTCGCACTCGCACGCACACACACACACACTAACACTCAAACTCACACTCACACTCACACTCGCACGCACACGCGCACACGCACATCCATACGGACATTTTTCAAAAACCATTTATTTTTGTTCCTGACTCCTTAAAATACAATTATAACAGGTTTTTCGAACAACTCCAAAAATTTCTACCACCAAGCTTCCTCTACAAGGAAGCAAAGTAATTTTTCGGGTTTTTGAACTACGTCATTTGATTACGGCAAAAAAGCGAAAAATTCTTGTTTTGATTTTGCTCGGTTAACATGCTTTTCAAGGAGGTTATAGCAAATGCAGGGCCATCTTCGTATGAGTGTGCGAAAAACTTTCCGTACGAAGCGTAAAAATTATTTTTCGATATTTTAAACTACATCATTGTTTTACGACAAAAATGCGGCAAATTCTTATGCAGGAGGAAGATATCATTGCGAAAATTCACTCTTAAGGGTTTTGAGAGTCAAGGAATTCAATGATATTTCTTTTCACCCAAGATCGATAATTCAAAAAATAAAAAATTTAATTTTTCTAGTCCCTGGTGAAAGTTGGCCCTGTGTGCATAATCTAAAAGATTATGCAATTTCATAAAGACAGGGCCTTTTTCGATCACCGTTCCATGCATTTTTCTATTTTTAATTATTTTTTGAAAATTGCATATTTTAGCTGAGACGACGGAGGTTACCGGCGTTCAGAAAATTTTTTAAAACGTTCCATCAGCCTGGCGGCAACGCTGCATCGAACGTTCAATGAGACTCCGTTTGAAATCCGAAATGAAATTTTGACTGATTTCATTTATTGTCGTCATGAATAATAAAGTAACAATTATTTTAAATTCAGTTTTAAAGGAGTATAAATAGCATAATTTCTATAACCTTACTTTCATGATTATAGGTTACTGATTACCCGTCGGTATCCAGTCGGTATCGAGTTCTGTTCCAATACGTTCGCAGATTTTCTTAACATCTCCAATATAGTAAGAGGGCAAAGGAAGAGGTTCTACTTCAGCGGCTCGCACGCTCCGAGCATGAAAACTTCGCTATTTACAAATTTTGATATTGGGCTTTTTTTTTACTACGAATAAGGCATCGAGTTGAATTAAAAGAATAAACTGCAAGAACAAACTAATGTGCTCCGTAGTTTTCGGAGACTAGGTGTTGATTTAGCCTGAGGTGACTATCTCCAAGTGCCAGGTCGCCGATGATGATGACACGGTGGCGCGCCCCGTAGTTTTCGTGGTCTAGGTGGCGATTTAGCTTGGAGACGCTCTTCGAAGGCAGTTGCTCGCCGATGACGATGTCCAGCTACCGAGCTCCGTAGTTTTCGAGGTCTAGGTGTCGATTTAGCTTGAAGCGGTCATCTCCAAGTACCAGGCCGCCGGTGACGATGACCTGGTGGCGCGCCTCGTAGTTTTCGGGGTCTAGGTGCCGGTTTAACTTGAGGTCATTATCTGCAAGTATCATTTCGCCGATGACGATGCCACACTTATGCCCGATGTAGGCTCGACGTAGGCTACACTTCCACCAGGCATTCATAGAAACGGCACTACTGGTGAATAAACTCGGTGTCGATTTAGCTTGAAGCGATACGCTCCGTAGTTTTCGGGGTCTAGGTGCCGATTTATGGTGATATCCATGGGAACTATATGGGAGCTGTGTAGGACTCACGTAGGAAATATGTGGGAGCAATGTGGGGCCTACATGGGAACCATATGGGACATATGTGGGATCTGTGTAGGACCCACGTGGCTTTTTTTTACTTTCCTTATATAGACACTTCTGGCAAATGCCTTATGATTTCAAATTGAATTACGGAGTGGATGATACCCACAGAATGTCTCCAGGAGGAAATATGAAGCACATGCAACCCGTGCTTCAAATTTTGTCAGAGTGAACACTGTAGGAAGACTTTTGTACTACTTGAAATGGTACCACAGAGTAAATTATTCAAGTCTTTCTTTCAAACGAGAAATGCAAATCCACGTCAGAATAAACGGCTAATTTTAAATTTCTGCTACCTGCACTTTTTACTTTCCTTACGTAGACGCTTCTGGCAGACGCCTTATGATTTCAAATCGTATTACGAAGTGGACAATCTCCCATGGAAGTATCGGTTCCAACCTGTAAGTTTTAGAGTCTCGTTGGCCATGCTAGCGTAAAGTTATACCACAGTAAAGTTTGGGTAATCTTCGGACAAAGTTTCGCTAAACTTAATGTAAACTTTCCAAAAACAATGTTTAGCGAAACTAGTCATAAAAAGCCTGCCGATATACAACGTCTCCAAGCTAAATCGGCACCTAGACTACGAAAACTACGGAGCGCATCAGTTGGACATCATCGTCTGTGACTTGGCATTTGGAGATAATCATCTCACGCTAAATCCACATCTAGACCACGTAAACTACGAAGTCCGCTAGCTGGACATCTCATCGGCGACCTGGCACTTGGAGATAATCGCTTCATGCTAAATCAACACCTAGTTTATCCCCGTAGTACCGCTTCTACGAATGCGTGGTGGAAGTGTGGCCTACGTCGGGACTAAATTGGGCATAAGTGTGACCTCAGTTGGACGTAAGCCTTCGCTCTATAGACTTACGTCGAACGTAGAGACAGTCGGAGAATGCGACGCGAAAGTCTGCTATATCTCTGGACGTTATCATGGGCGAGCAACTGCCGTCAGAGCGTCCCCGAGCTAAATCTGACCTAGATCCCGAAAACTAAAGATCCCACCAGGTGGGTATCGTCATCGGCGAAATGATACTGGCAGATAATGACCTCAAGTTAAACCGGCACCTAGACCCCGAAAACTACGGAGCACACCAGCTGGACATTATCATCGGCGACCTGGTACTTGGAGATAATTGCCTTAAGCTAAATCGGCACATAGACCCCAATAACTACGGAGCCCGCTAGCAGCACATCGTCACCGGCGAGCAAATGCCTTCAGCCAGTGTCCCCACGTTAAATCGACACCTAGTTTATCCACGTATTGCCGCTTCTATGAATGCGTGGTGGAAGTGTGACCTACGTCGGGCCTAAATCGGGCATAAGTGTAGCCTCAGTCTGACATAAGCCTCCCCTCTGTAGACTCACCTCGAATATAGCGACAGTCGGAGAATGCGAGGCGAAAGTATACTGCATCTCTGGACGTCATCATCGGCGAGATGATGGCGGCACTTGGTCCAGTTACCTCTTGAAACTTGGAAAATTTAAATTCACGTCTTTCATTCAACCATATTCCGTCCATGTCTTTTTTCCTTTTTGCGCATTTCATGACGCATGTCAAAGTAACCGTCATTAGAATCTTCACTAGATGTATCTGATTCCCTAGTGTCACTCTCTGAGTCAGATTCAGTATCCACTTCAGATTCCGAGCCACAATCGTCGGATCCAATTTCCTCAGGAATCTCTTCAAAGTCCATATTTTTTGGAAAGAAGTTTGAAAAATTCAGCCGACAATTATTAGTATACAATTATTAGCTACAAATTGAGAAAAGTACCTTGAGAAAATATTAGCTAAACTAAGTACTGGAATCTCAATATCTAATATGGATTTTGATGAAAACTTATAATAGATTTTTAATTTTAAAGAACATGCAGAAAATCTCTGGTTAGTTCACAGATTATTCGATCAGAAAAATTCGGTTGACAAAACGAAAATTGGTATCACCAGCATATGACAATATCACAGCTAGTGATTATTGTTTTAATAAAGGACCCCCCCTCCCCCACCATCCTTATGGGTTTTGGTTCCTGTCCAATTCTTCTAAAAATTCACCATTTTGTACTATTTGATCTGCCAATAAAATGACTTCATAGGACCTAGGTCTGAAAATAAATAGTTTTCTCAGAAATCGAGTTCAAATCGTATCGTATCAGTCATTGTTGCATCGGCTGCTTTTAAGCTAAGATGCCGATAAATGTTTGTGCAGGACTGACGATTTCGTTTGTGAGTATGTGTGTGCGTGTGTGTGTGTGCGTGTGTGTGTGCGTGTGTGTGTGTGCGTGTAGGTTTTGCCAGATATCATCAAGTAAAATATCCTTCAACAAGCCTATTACAATCGTTTCAAGATGTAGCAAATAGACTACTCCAGAGAGATATAAATGCAAATTGAAGACCTGGTTTCACTTTAATCTACTGAATTGTAAAGGAGTTGTCTAGTCCATACACACACACACACACACACACACACACACACACACACATACAGGCACACGCACACACACACGCATACAAAACACACACACGCACACTGGAAAATACCCGTCAAGATACACGGATGAGGCTACGAGCCAACAAGTAGAGTGGCCAGAAGAGTCATCATCTAGGAGGTTCCACAGGACAACGGCCCCACCCCGAAGTAATGCCTAACGGCGGTTTCGGGGGGGCTCAGCTATAGAGATGAGGGTTATGGGTTTTAGTGAGTAAGAATCTTACACTACCAGGAAGTGCGGTCCTTTCCCGGTGTCTGTTGGCGGCAAGGAGCCGTCAGCCGGCCGGCGCGGTCTGTCTATGGCCACGCCGGTTGATGAAGATTTCCCATACTCCCTCGTAAAAATAAAAAAATAAAGAACTCACACACACACACATACTCACAAACGAAATCGTCAGTCCTGCAGAAACATTTACCGACATCGGTATCTTAGCTTGTAAGCAGCTGATGCAACAATGGTTGATATGATACTTTGAACTCGATTTCTGAGAAAACTATTTATTTTCAGACCTAGGTCCTATGAAGACATTTCATTGGCAGATCAAATAGTACAAAATGCTAAATTTTTAGAAGAATTGGCCGGGAACCAAAACCCATAAGGTTGGTCGGGGGGTCCTTTATTTGCCAATTATATGTTTTGTTTGGGTCGTAATATTGCCATCGAAATATTTATTTCCGTCACAAAATATTGTATTTCTTGGTTGTACACAAGATTTATAAAAACGTTCAGATGAATAAGAATTAAAATTTTGATCTTATAAAGTATACGTGTGTTAATTATAATACATTTTAATATTATCTAGGTAGTGGAGGCACTTTAGAGGTTCAGAAATGGAATTTGACTATAACGAGAGTCAAATTCAGGATCAGACGAGAACCTGGACGAAGAGGATACATCTCAGGATCAAGATAGCGTTAGGCCCTGTGGCTGCACATATCATCTCTACATGCCCTAGCGATGAGTCTTACAAGGACAGTGCACCAGATTCGGGTGACAGATCTGGCCCAAACTGGTGCACATGCTTCTTCTTACCTTAGCGATGAACTGTGTGGAGTTCTAGAGCCTAACGCTGCTCCAGACTCCAGATATGACAATTAACCTTTAGAGGGCCGTAAAACCAGTATACTGGCGCATACGACAAACTCGTTTAATTACTATTTTATAATGGGGGTTGTTTTTGGTTTTATTATCTTTTCGACATCAGATTTCGATTCAGCGTTGAAAAATACGTCGAAAAAAATTAATTTCGTCAATAAAAGAGTTAAATAATATTTAAATAATTATTTAAATAAACTCTTAATTTTGTACAAAATAAGTTAAATACTTAAATAAATGTATAATTTAATACCCATCCTGGTTTTATAACAAAATAAAGGCAATCTAGTATCAAAAATAGTATTTTTTTCGAACTTGAAATTTTTAATATGTGCTGTTCCCTTCTGGGCCGGAAAACCAGTATACTGGCGCAACCCATGATCGAAACTTTTAACACGATAAATTGATGATATAAGACAACTTTTATACCACTTTTCTAAGGGCAATAGGCCCCCGGATAAAGAAGCTTTTTAACTCTAAAGGTTAAAAAGCTTCTTTATCCGATTTCTACAATCAAAGTATATATGTTTTAGATAAATCATGCCAATTTCAAGCCTGAATAGCTTCATTCAGAAATTTAATGTATCAGAAATATGCTAAAAAATTACATTTTTAGCATTATCTTGATTTAATAAAAAATTTTGTATAAATTATTCAATAAATCCGTACCTTTACTTGATTCTTCTCCAATTGTTAATTGTCCTGCAGTTGTGTTTTTCTTCTTGAATTAATAACAGGAATGCCTGAAAAAAATAAATAACCACAATAATAATTATACTTATCTAATTGCGGTTCTTGATCCATCACAGCATACAATTATACTATTCATGTTCGAGCCGTTATGAATTATATTAAAATGTTACATTTTTATACAATCAGATCACTCCATGGATTCCTATTGTACAAGTTTTAAATGCTGAACACACATGCAGCTTGAGCAGCCTTGAAGCAAATTGTTATGAAACTGCATCCAATGACTTGAAAAATTGACATTATAACTGCATTTTAAACACTTTTTTAACACAGCTCATTAAACAAAGTAAAGCTGTGGTGGATCAAGAACCGCAATTAGATAAGTATAATTATTATTAAATCAAATATTAAAATTAAAATATAAAGAATTGATTCTTTGTGGTTATTTATTTTATTCAGGCGTTCCTGTTATTAATTCAAGAAGAAAAACACAATTGCAGGAGAATTAACAATTGGAAAACAATCAAGTAAAGTAAAGGTACGCATTTATTGAATAATTTATACAAAATTTTTTATTAAATCAGGATAATGCTAAAAATGTAATTCTTTAGCATATTTCTGAATCAAGCTATTTAGGCTTGAAATTGGCATGATTTATCTAAAACATATATACTTTGATTGTAAGAAATGGATAAAGAAGCTTTTTAGTCGAACCCAGGGGATAGTGAGCCGATCACACCCATTAATTGTCATATCTGGAGTCTGGGGCAGCGTTAGGCTCTAGAACTCCACACAGTTCATTGCTAAGGTAAGAAGAAGCATGTGCACCAGTTTAGGCCACATCTGTCACCCGAATCTGGTGCACTCTCCTTGTTAGTGAGTTTCAAAGGAATCCATGACCCGAATGTCATGTGCTCTCCTTGATAGTAAGAAACCAATCTTGATTAAATAACTATAAATATCTTAAAAACATGTTTTTTTTTTAATTAAAGCTAACATGGAATACAATAAGAAAAAAATACAACAAACAATATTATTTTTCGTCAAAAGAAGAAAATTAAAAATTTCAAAATTTTCAAAAATCACTTAAATAGCCATAAAATTTAAACTAATCTATAAAAGTACTTCAAATTTTCAAGTAGGCTCATATAAATTAAATGAAACTTGTATGCGAAATTTGAAGCTAATCCACGGTGTCGTTTAAAAGTACTTAACCTTTTAGCTGCGGGGATGGTCGATATATCGACCAGTAGTCAGGTCGGGGACTCTACTTGAGGTATCCAGTGATTATATGGGTAAATTTTGCATTTTATAGGAGGTCGATTTGTACTGAAATTTCCCCGCAGCTAAAAGGTTAAGGGGGAAGTACGAACATACGTACATACGTACATACATACATCCGGACACTTTTTAAAAACTACTTTTTTGGACTCTCCGAACCTAAAAATGTGTTTCTACGTCAAAATATAAGAACCGAAAAATTTCACCGTTCCAAAGCTTTCTCTATGAGAAAACAAAAAGTAAAAAGATGATCAAAATAGAGATAATACTGAGGTGTTTTTCATGAAATCATTTTAGCGAGAAGCGGATGCAATAACTTCATTACAAGGCGAGTTTATAAGCATTTTTTTTTACTTATTTAATATCGTATCCCTATTTCGGGGACACGTATTTTTTAGTAGGGTAATTACGGACGAGTTCGATTATCGTCACCAAAAAATCCGATAAACATTTTTTTTTAAACGTTTCTGAAAATTTCGGACTGACGGGCGGATTCGAACTCATTCCCTCGAGGAGCCTTGTCATAGAAAGTCAAGTCCGTCGTTAACCTCGAAGTAAAGAATTTATTTAGTGTATTTTTTATTACCGAATTCCTTTCACAATATAGAGCCCCATTTCCGATGGAAAGGCTCCAAAGTTTTCAGACTTTATGCCTATGGTCACTTGAATAGGAAGTCATGAAATATAATATATAAAAAATTCAGTCAATTCTATCAGGATTAAAAACCCATAAGGTTTGCGCGGAGTTTTTTTTCTAATACTTTCTTAAAATTAATTCAAATTTTTCAAATTTATTACATGACACTTCAACTTGTACCACCTCAGAAGACAAAAATAGTTCAAATGACCAGCACTCGATTCGTGATTTTCTGTTGCTGAAAGAAGAAAGTATTATGATTCATACAAAGGTGTTGAAATCAAATAATGCCAAATCAAAGTCATTTAGTCACTTCAATAATATATTTTTTATCTCAATAAATAAAAAAAATTCGAAGAAGTGACGTGATGTTTTTGATATCGGGTTTTTACTCTTTTTCTCTATATTTCCAGATACAGTTATGTTCATTTTCCAATTTTTGTTGAACATCTGCAGTTTTTTAGCTTTTCAGTACAAAACATACTCCATGTTAAAACTAATAACTTAATAATTTAAGTTTAAGTGATCTTCAAGATTGATTTAGACCTACGACCTGAGTAAATATTTGATTACAAATACGTTATCAAATTTACAAAATTCAAAATGACGGATCCAATATGGCGGAGTAAAAAATGCAGAAGATGAAAGTGCTAATCGAAAAAAACTGGAAGAGATTCATAGAAAAAGTTCAAGTAAAAATTAAACCTGATCAAGTTTGTAAGTGGAGAAATGGAGAAAAAGTATAATTCAGGAAACTTGAACAATTAAATAATTTGATCTGACAAGCAAAAGCACGTACGCAATAGTACGCCAAAACAATTATTTAAGGGGTATGGCCACGGTAACAGCTATAAAATTAAGCGCATATGCAACAATTTTTTTTTTTTTTTTTGTATGAAACAGTTGTTTATTTATAAAAATTTTTTAATATCGTTTAATACTAAGTATTGAAGTATTAAAAGCTATTTTTTTTATTTGTAATTAAATACGACCCGCTACAAGCATTTTCCGCCGATGCCTTTTTTTTTTAGGTGCTCCGCGGCCGGAAAAATGGTGTCCGCAATTTGTACCTAGAACAAAAAAAAAAATTTTTTTTCGTTAATTTTCATGACAATATCTAAAGAAGTACGTAGGGGTTTTTGAAAATATTGATTTTTAGGAAAATGGTATGCATTTGAATTTAAGTAGTGAATTTTCAGTGAAAAATTTCGTATAAAATGATTCATAAAATGGAAAGTTTCTAATTAATACAAAATAATCTACGTACTTCTGTGCAAAATGCATTTAGAAAGATGATTACAAAATTAGAAGTCAATCGGATAAAAATTGTCGAAATTATTTGTCATGCCAATTCGAAAAAAGCTGTTTTGAGTAAAACGCGTTTAAAGTATACGTATAATTTTTTTATAGTTAAACTTAAAAAATGCAACTAAATAAATTTTTTTGCCATTACTCTGTGATACCAGCTTCATACAGTTGACCTTCCAAGGCAAGATTTTCGACCCTTTCCGCATTCCTTGAAGATCTAGCACCCAAACGCGCGTCCTTCGCCGCATCCGATAGGGACCGCTCTGCGTAGCCGACGTGCAGTGTGCATCGATAAACTTTTTTATCGTTGCTCATTTTGGTTGTTTATAAACAAAATTAGTTTGTTTGCACAATACTAACACTCGAAAAGCCGAGAAGCAACTGAGCGGCGTCCTTGATTGCTTAGATATTCCTCTACAGGCCTACTCTCGTACAGGTAAAAAACTAGTGTCCTCTACATATACCTTTTAAATTTTTTAGTTAGTTATCTGTAATGCCCAAGCTCCTAAAATCCGCGGGCGTGGCCCTGCGTGCTTAGGTACCTTCCGAGCACGTCACAGGTAGCCTCACGCTATCCACTAAAACTTGATGAAAAAAAAATGGTTTTTGCTATAGATCGAATGTTATCTTATTTTTAGGACTATAAAGCATTGTTTAAGCAAAGAAAAAAAAAAATCGATTTTTTGACAATTCTACCGTGGCCATACCCCTTAAACTTTTCTTCTCGAAATGTATAAAGCAGTTAATCATTTCAGTGGCATCTGAAAATGGGCTTGGCTGATTTCTGAATGTTCTAAAAATATTCTTTGATACAATTAGAACCTTGATACAAAGAATCAGCAGAAATCGATTTGAAAGTATCACATACAAAATAAAATACTCTCGAAAATGTAACCAAAATGATTCTGATAGAATTTGGACAGTAAGAATAATGATGGATTTATTAAAAAAATAATATATTAATATTTGGATTCTTTGTTACAGCTATTTGTATCGACGAAATGAGGTTTAAATTTTTTGGACGCGCTGTTCTAAAACAATTTATAAGGATAAAGCCAACCTGACTTGGTCTTAAATTTCGGGTTCTCTGTAAAGGTTGAATTTAGAAATAATAACAGTACAAAATGAAAAGTTAGCTTCTTGCATCCTTCGTGCTTGAGTTATTATAAAAATGGTAAACAAACTTTAAATGATAATTTTTTTACAAGTACAGACTCATTGGTCAACTAAAAAGACTTGGCTTACATTATACAGGTACCATAAATTTCAGAATAACACAGTTTCTATTAAAATTTACAGTTAGGAAAAGGACAAAATTTAAGACATTTTGAAACAAGTTAATAAGTTAAATCAATTTAGAAAAATAATCGAAATTCTAAATAAATTCAAATATCCTGAGCCCTCCATGTTTCAATTTTAATTAAATCAAGGATCCTCTTGAGGGCCAATTTTTTTTGTAATTTAAAGAAGTTCAGGGGTGTCATGCGGGAAGCGAGGAAAGCGGGGTCCCCTCTCTCTCTCTCTCTCTCTCTCTCTGCGAGCAGCTCCCCGTTTATCGTGAGCTCGACATTTTGTTTACGTTTTCCTTTAGTTCTTTGTCAAATACCTGGAAAGTGGTTGCAGCCGGATGCATTTTGATTCTTGGATTGTTTTTCTATAAAACGGTCGCTGTTTTAACTTAATCTCTACGTGTTTTATCGCGAATTCTTACTGAACATATTACTAAACGTATTCTTAAACAGCTCTTTATAACTTTTCTCTTCCGCAAGAGCCCAAGAATTTTTTTCTCGAAAACCGCGAGGTAAAAAATTTTGAAAAAAAAAAATCATATAATTTTATTTTTAACTAAGGAATAACATAAAAAAATTTCAAGTCTTTCTCTATAGTTTCAATTAACCTTTTTAAATGAATAACTACACTTTCAGGCTAAAAATTAAAAAAATAAATTCTTTCAGGCTGAAAAGACGATACTTACATTCTTTTAGCTATTCTATAAAATTTCTGAGTGCCGTGAAAATAAAGTAATCTTTGATTTATTATAAATATAAATTCTAAGTAATTTAGAAAAATATTTGGAGTTCATGAAATTCACTATTAATACATTTTTTAACAGTATTTTAAATTAAATGTAAAACAGTATTAAAAAATGAGAATGGTAACAAACCTGCTGGATGACTTAATCTATGTACGTATGCTTGCACCGCAAAAAGACATTGAAGTTCTAGGTAATCATCGGCATCTACGTAACGTTGTATTAATTTTTGCAGTTTGTCAAAATTTTCGACTTTAAAAGTCCATTTATCGTTACACTGTTCTGTAAGAAATAGAAAAAACGTTAGAAATAATATATTCCAGTTTTATTAAAAAAAATTAAATAAAACTTGCCAACAGAAGTTTCTAAAATAGAAGTCATTAAAATCCTTATAAATTTAGGATCTTTTACTCTGTCACCTACATTCACCTGCAACAAAAATCAATTTTTTCTTCAATTAAGTGTTTTCGAATATTATATTGGGTATAAAAAAAACTTAAATAATATTTTATTACTACTTTTAAAATTTTAGATCAATTATATACATTTTCACAGTGCGTAAAATAAAAGTAATTAATATAAATTAAAAAGGTATTAACATCTTATGTGGCAAGAGCTGTGTTCTTTTGACCTATATATTTGATTTCATTAATAATACTCATGTAAGGTCTTTTATGGAAAAAATCGCCGAAACCTTTATTTAAGGAGGTAATCTGCTAAGACAGATCAAAAATAAGTGATTTTTAACATTTCGTTTTCTTTATCATCTAATAAAAGTAATTGATGAAATATTTAAATTATTTGTATTATATACATATATTTATATATTATTGCAAATAGTAATTCATGGTTACAGGGAGCCATAATTTTAATGAATAATCGTCATAAACAAAAGTATTCACATCCTCTCAGAATAGAAATAATCTACTCTCTCCGTCTTGATCGTCATAAACCCTTAATTATTATATATATATTATTAAATATAAGGGTTTATGGAGCCCGACGGAGCGAAAACGTACCCGATTTTCACGGGAGAAAATGCTTTCCACGCGCGAGTGGCCTTTTTGAAGGGTTTTGGTTTATTTTTGCATACACACTACTGTAAAATTTTTCTGAAATTTACCATTTTCCACTGATCTGATTTTCACGGGGGAAAATGCTTTCCACACGCGAGTGGCCTTTTTTAGGGGTTTGGTTTATTTTTGCACACACCCTACTGCAAAATTTTTCCGAAATTTTCCATTTTCGTATAAGTAATGGTAGTTAACGGGACGAAATTAAGTGTCTATTGATAGTTTCCGGGAAATTTCTGAGTTCCGGATGTTCCGGACAAAAAAGTACACGCATCTACAATGAATTATTTCTTTAGTAACTTGGTTAAATTGAGGGTTAAGGTTGGGTTATTTTTTGAACACACGCGATTCGAGGTATCGTATTTACCAAGCGTAGAGGAGGGAGTAGGTGGAGGGTTGATTAATTTTTTTAACGCTTACAAACTACTGTTTTACAAAATCTTTATGGCATCCCGGAATCTATGTATTTTTATGGACAATACACAAGGTGTTCCGAAAAGAGATATCGGTATACTCACGCATAGAGTAGCAAATTTCCAAACATACGTCACGTACCATTTTCTCTCCAATGCATATAATTTGAGTAATGGTCGATTAAAAATCAACAAAATTCAGCCA
This sequence comes from Ormyrus labotus, assembly GCA_035582975.1. Taxonomy (NCBI): domain Eukaryota; kingdom Metazoa; phylum Arthropoda; class Insecta; order Hymenoptera; family Ormyridae; genus Ormyrus; species Ormyrus labotus. Next base: position 13,814 of record JAWWEO010017520.1, read on the forward strand.
TTATTGGAAAAATTACAAAAGATTCTTGTAAAACTTAATATAGTTATGGTAAATTTTACAAGAAAGTTTTGTAATTTTTCCAACAGGCAGTCTGTGAGAACATTAAGATTGACTATTGTATTTTTCAATTAAAATTCTTGACACCTTTTTTTTTAAATGTTCATAATTTTAACGTTTTTATCTAACAAGGACCTCATCTGGACTGGTACTGAATCATAGGTAAATAGAATGTCAACGGATGTCAATAGATAAAATGTTTCTAAAACTTTTTTATATTGTATTATCTTCAATTTCTTCTATATTCGAGGTTTCAGTCTTTTCCAAAGCTTCTTTTCTTCGTTTTAAAGTTATTTCAGCTTTTTCTTCGTCAGTTTTCTTGTCCTAATTTATTCCTTTTTCAAATTTTTTTCATTTTATTAATTTCCTTTTATTTTTTTATTTTATTACTTTAATATTTATTGATAATAGTAAATAAAAATGTAGAAAATAATTTTATAACGAATTCAAACAAATTTTTAAAATAAGCAGTTGACAAAGATATAAAGTAGGAGCGAGGAAAATGTTGCTAGTATGCAATTAAACACTTTATTTCATTTTTCACAAACTAAATAATTTCCGTGTGACTTGCAATATATGCGTAGATACTATACATGACTTGGCAATTGCTGTAATGATTTAGAACTTATATTAAATTATTTTATTTTCAACTAGGGGGGCTCCGCCCCCCTGCGCGCAACGTGCGCCAACCCCGCATAAGTTTTACTCAAAATAGGACTGTACGGTAATTGGGACAGTTGGATAATTGGGACTCTTCGGGAGAGGGGTGAATGGGGTGAAATGCAGGGGGTGAAGAGGGGTGAAGGGGTGTGAAGGGGAGGGGGCTGGCTGAATTCACGGCGGCGATATATTTTTCGGTATTTGGAGCTGTTCGGTAATTGGGACTGTTCGATAATTGGGACTGTTCGGTAATTGGGATTGTTCGATAATTGGGACTTTTCGGGAGGGGGGTGACGGGGGAGGGGGAGGGCTGAATTCACGGCAGCGGGGCCGAGGGCGTAGTAACTGTACGAATTAAGGCCGTTGCCATGGCAACCAGTCGCAATTCGTTGCTATAGCAACCGGGGCTGGCTGAATTCGCGGCGGCGGCGGCGATATATTTTTATAATATTATTTTCAATATGAAATTGTTCACTGTTTATGAACTAAATATACAAATACAATAAATTATTTTCCATTATGATTTGATGTGGTCTTTGTTCGTATTCCTAAGCTATGTGAGTTAGTAACTACATGGCTTGCTCTTATTCGTGTCCCTGAGTTGAGTGATCGATGCGTCTTCCTCTTCTTGCTATTATTATCTTTTGTAGATGAAGCGGGCGTCCTACCTTATCAAAGTATCTTGAGGTGTCCTACCTTACCGAAGTATCTTGAGAAGGTAGGTTTCATCGGGTGATGCGTCATTTCAATATATTTTTTGATTTTTGATTTTAAAAATTTCGCATAGTTCACTATCATTTGCAAAACGGTTCGTATTACCAGTTCGCATACCGGTAGCTATGCGGATGCAATTAAAAATGCGAATACTATACAGGTTTTCAAAGGCCCCAAAGTCCAAATTTCAAACAATACTATAAGCTTCACAGTTAGTCCAAATCCAAATTGATTCCAAAAATACAAATCTTTCACGGACATGAAAAATACTTTAATCAAAGCAATCGATCCTGCTAAAATTAATTTAAAAGTTAAAAAGATGTATGAAACGGAAGGTAATGCTGTACGTATAGAAGCAAAATGGTATATCATATTTTTCGGCGTTTTCAAAAAAATCAGCTGAACAGATTCGTAAAAATTTCATTCATTCCAGTTTGGAAGGTGAACAAAATCAAGATATAAAATTCGTGTATATGTTTCCGCCATCAAAGGACAAGACCACAACTAGAGTTGTGATTGAAGTCCCTAGCAAAATTCGATCTCACCTAATTTCACAAGGTCGTATATACACTCCGCAACAAAATTATCGCACCACTTAACCCTTTTAGGGGCAGTGGCACTCGCAAAATGCCACTTGTTTTTCTGCGATTTTTGAATAATTTTTTTTCTTAAATAGTTATGTACGGACTTGTTATAAACAATTGATTAACGAAAAATCATAGTTTTTTTAATTTTAATTCAGCAGCAATCACAAAAACATAGATATTAATACAAAATCTTCTTATATGTATTCTGTAGACTTACTAGAACATATATTTTTTGGAGAATTTTTTTCAAGGTTCAATTGTTTAGTAAAGAATTTATGTATATTACTAAATAGGCAAAAAAATTGCTGCAAAAAATTATAAAATATGCTACAAATTCGAGTACAGCTTGTTATATTTTTATTAGTTTATAAGTAAAAAAGCTTTTTCTTCAATTCAAACCACCCCTGAAACCTAATTCACCCCTCCTAAAGTAGATGCCACGTATATGTATGTATACGTGCAGATGTTACATTTTGGATAAGATAAGATAAGATAAGTAATAAGATAATAATAAGATAATAATAAGATAATAAGATAAGTAATAAGATAATAATTGCCCCTGTGTAATAGGTTTACATGGTGGTGATGCGTTTGTCGGTGAGTCTTCCTTTGCCCAAAAGGCCTTTACCATCACTTAGTTTTTTATTTTTCATGTCCTGTTTTAGTTTCCTCATCTGATGACCGAATCTTTTTCCAACATGCCCAATAAATTCGAGCTTTTCTATCTTTACGTCTTCTCCATAAGGTTTTGCTCTGAAGATGTTGTAAAAAGTCTTCGAATCTCCATCTCCAATGTATTGAGTATACTGAACCTTGTGCTTTTCTTGAGATCTCTTGAAAATTCTTAGCATTCCTGCACTTTCTATACCTCTAGAAATTCCAGTGTAGTTCGCAGTACAAATTAACTGTTGAGAATCATAAAACTCTTCCCATTCATCCCCAACTGGAGGTCAATGTTCTTCTTGCCATTTTTCACAGGTCTTGCAGTACGTTGAAAGTACTTCATGGTCAATTACTTTTTCTGTTTCTGATCCTATAATAGTTATAGCTCCATTCAAGGAACTATAACCTCTCTTTTGCCAGGTACCGCCTCCTTTTACTTTGAGGTTTTTGAACTCTTCTATTGTGTTGTCAGTAAGTTATGAATTTTCTTGATTAATCGAGTCTTCTTGAGTTGTTTCATTATTTGTCAATTCAATCTCTTCTCTGGTAGCACGTCCTATACTTTTTTCAGCCTCAGCATTAGCAGCTTTTAAAATCACTTTTTGTAATTTGTTAAAGGCTTTAAATGTCACTGGTGGTAGCAAGTCCATAACACCACAAAAAGTTTTCAGACCAGTTAATCCATTTCTACTTGCCCGTCCAGCAAGCCCTGATCTCTGGTTCAGATCATACAGATTTACTTACTTACTGCAATTTGCAAGCTTTTGAACAAATAGGCAGTTCAAGGACTGTAATTCATATTCACCTCCGAGACCTGATTGTGAATTTTCTTTGAAAATGATTTCACCTCCACATAATTTACAGCAAGTGGCAAGATTGATTATTTCTGTTAAATTTGACGTTGAAGCTTTTTTTTACTTGAAGTACTTGCTTCATCTTGCACGAATCCTTTATTCCAAGGTTTCCTCTCGAGGCTTGGAAGAGCATCATCTTTTTCTATCTTATTTTGGCTGATCGAGATCTTTTCGATTCCATTTTAGTTTTGCACTTATAAAAGTTTTCAAAACTAAAATCACATTTATTTTTCTCTATTACAATTTACAATTTACAATTCACTATTAACAATTCATTATTTACAAACTTTTTAATAATTTACATTTTCTTTATTTACAAAATTAAAACAAATTTTTACTTTAAGTTATATTTATATTTATGAACAATTCTTATCAGATACGCTTTTAGGTTCAAAACCATTAAAGCAACTGAACAGAAACTGTTCATTTTTAATTTAAATAGAAACATTCTATTTTTAATTTAAAATATAGAATGTTAACTGGACAATTAATTTAAAGTCAGGCGGCAAGATCCAAAAAATTACCGGCCGAGGAGCAGACTGCATCAGCTGACACTTGACAGAGTAAGATTAAGTGCATGTGTTGTTTACAAAGGAGAAGAGGTAAGATTTACAAGTTCCATACTTTGTAAGCTGTCAAGCTAAAAAGAACTATTTTTTGTATTTTTCAAGACAGCTGTTTTTATTCCAGGCAGTAAGAGTTGAGTGAATAATATAAATATATGAAGCAAGGCTAAAGAAGAACTGAAGAAATCAAAAAATCATCACCAAAAATCTTGAAGAACTAGAACTTTAAGTAAAACAAGATAAATGTGTAAGTTTCTAAAAATTTGTATACTGTTAAATAAAATATTGTTTCCTGAAAACTTTAGAACTTAAAATCTTTGTTTTTTATGTCATTTAGGGTCAACGTTATTTCCTAGAGCAATTTTTTGATTTAGTATTTTAAAATTAAGAAAAACTAAAAAAATCTCAATTTTTAATAAAAATTGGTCAATTTTTGTCAGTTTTTCTTAATTTAAAAATACTAAATCAAAAAAATTGCACTAGCAAATAACGTTGGCTCAGATAACATAAAAAACAAAGATTTTAAGCACTGTTTTATGCCAAACCATCTAATGGTTCAAACAGGATTTGAAGCCAAAGGATAAAATTTGCGATTGCAATATCTCTGAATCAAATGGGCTACATTAAGAATTAATGAATTAATGAATTAATGATTAAGAATGAGTTACATTTTTATTATATTAATATTATAATCTATTACTAATTAAAATTTCTTTTTTACGGGTAATTTAAGTGACTAAAAAAATGGGTATATAACCCCCTTAACCCTTAGAGAGCCGGAAAATGTATATATGCGTCGGCGTGGGGGGAGGGGGATCGGTCAACATCCACCCTTGGTTTGCTTCTATGTGAGGGTCAAAAACTCACTTTTCTATAGAAAAACTGAAATTTAAAAAATTCCAAATTGCCGATTGTCTAAGGGTACAATAATCTAATAAACAACTTAGAAATAATAAAAAATCGTCATAAAGATTAGTGGAACACATATATCCCACCACTCCACAAAGAGTTAAGAATATAAAGCTACAATCTATAAAAATTTCAAGTCATTTTGTCAACCAGCTTTTGAGTAAATAGTTAAAAACTGAAAAAAATGAGATTTCTATGTCAAACGATTACGGGAGGAAAAAGGCTTTAATTAACTTGCAATTTTGGAAAAAGGTAGATCTTTTATATAGGTCGGTCGAATTCGTTACGCAGCTTACGAAACTTAGTATAGGTCCAAAGGTATTAAGGTTTTATTTTTTTTTCTATAATTTTTTGAATGGCTATACCTTACTGAATAATCGGTCTTTTTCAATGATCAACTACTTATTCTTTTCATCTTTAACCCTTTGCGGCATGGTGATTAATATATTAACCACCAAAATGATCTTCTAATTTATGGTATATCAGAGACTATATCGCGCTTATTCATCCGTTTATTTTAATTTCATTTAAGTAGAAGTTTAGCAAGTCCTTGACATAACATATACATCGATATTTATTTATTATCGACTCACAAAACCCCCTATGTGTTGTAAAGGCCGGCTAGTTCAGCCGCTGCATAAATTTTATAATCAAGAAAAACCGAAAAGAATTCAACGCGGAAAACGCTATTCTCGAATAAAAACGAGAGCTGGAGACTCGACAACGTGGGCACGAAGATCCTCTTGCCTCGTGTGTTTACTGGCTCCTCTGCTTGCCCGCACTGCTGCTGCTACGAAGCTGGAAAAACGGGACTCGCGGGGTAGCCGCCAAGAAATAAACAACACGTGTTTAAATTAGAAAACTCGGTTTATTTACGGAAAAGAAAACTAACAAAAACAAAATAAAGAAACAAAAATAATTTTATTTACGCGAATCGCGAAGCAGCAGGCCCGGGCCGGCCAGACAAGCGGCACGGCGTGACGGATATCGAGAGAGAGAGAGAGAGAAAGCAAATCAAACTTTGCCCAGAGCGGGCACTTACAATTTTGCCGCGAAGTCGCCAGAGAAACTCTGTCACAGCGTCAACTCGTCGTTGCTCGGAAGTTCGAGTGCAAGGCAGCCTCTCTCGTACTTGGCGATCACGAGTCACAAAAATGAACGGCACCGGGCGCGTAAACTCAAAAACTCCGCTCGGGTCGAAGGCCGAAAGCAATCTACTCAATCGCGGTATCGCGCTCTCGCAACACCGCGCTCTCGCGACACCGCTCTCTCTCTCTCTAACCCTCTCTCTCTCTCTCTCTAACCCTCTCTCTCTCTCTCTTACCTCAGCGCCCTCCGCGTCGTCTGCTCTCCTCGTCACCTGCAAGTTTCTAACATTGGTTAGAATGTAAAGCATTTAATAAACTTATTACAAGGGCCAGCTGAGAGAGAAGAATGTAACGTTCGTTACAGTGTAATTTTCAGTAAAATTTCTAAATTTTTCTAAATTTTAGCAGCCATCTTTTATAATTTTTAATTCATTTTTAATAATAATTTATTTATTTTTTTATTTAATAATTCAATCTAATTATTAATTTTTAATAGAAAAAAATGTTTATTTGCGAAACAAGAAATAGATTTTATAGGACACCGAATTTCAACACGGGGAGTGAAAGTTTTACCCGAATGGATCGCGGCTATTACGAACATTCCACCCCCCAACAGACAAAAATTCGTTAATGCAATTTTTAGGAGCTGTAAATTATGTAGGAAAATTCATTCCAAATAAATCTAAAATCTTAGAACCGTTAAATTCGTTACTAAAAAATAATGTCCATTTTTAATGGCTGCAACCACAGAAAAAGTCTTTCGAAGACATTAAAAATCTAATTAAAAAAGCTCTGACTTTAACGCATTTTGATTACTCGAAAAGTGGTTCAAGCGGATGCATCGGACTACGGATTAGGCGCAGCTCTGTTACAGGATAGCGCCGACAAAACTCGCGAAGTCGTAGTATGCGTCGTGCATTTTGACGTCTTGTGAGAAAATATACAGCCAGATCGAGAAGGAAGCCTTAGGTTTGGCATTTGCAATGGAGCGATTTAAAGAGTATATAACAGAAATAAAAAATATATTTGAAACGGATCATAAGCCTTTGCTTCGAACGTTACAAAGCAAAGGCTTGGATCGCAATTACAGCGCATACGCTTGCGGCTCATGAGATTTGATTATAGAATAATGTATATTCCCGGTAAGCCGCTGATTCTAGCAGATTCTCTTTCGTGCAATCCTCTGAGAAAAGTTGAAGAGATGCAGACGGTTTGCCAGAAGAGATAAATCAATACGTAAATTTCGTAATGAACAATTTTCCAGCAACTGAAAATTTAATTAATAAAATCATTACAGAACAAAACAGCGATTTTGTTTGTTCGAAAATAAAACAATATTGCTTAAATAACTGGCCCAACAAAGACTAAATTACAGATAGTTTAAAGCCTTTTTATCAGTTAATAAACGAATTTTCTGTATGCGACGATCTTTTACTTTTTAAATCGAGAATAGTCATCCCTATTGCAAAGACGTCATAAATCCCGATAAAAAGGAGCAGATACACACATAAAACCCGATAAAATTTGCGATAGGAATGCCGCCTACTATGTAATTAGAAATGTTAGACAGAATTCATGAAGGCCATTTAGACATAAACAAATGTAGAGAAAGAGCCAAGCAATCGATTTCGTGGTTAGGGATGAGCTCCCAAATAAGTAACTTCGTAGAGAGCTGTCCGGCATACGTCGAAGAACGTAAAAATGACCGTGTAATTTTTATAAAAGATAATTTTCCCGATCATGTGTGGCAGAAAGTAGGTCTTGACTTATTCCTTTGTAAGCGTTGGTACCTAATTATAGTTGATTATTATTCAAGATTTTATGAAATATGCGGTTTAAACAATCTAACCGAAAACGTAATAATTAATCACTGCAAATCAGTTTTTGCAAGATACGGCATACCGGAAATAGTATGAAGCGATTGCGGAACTCAGTTCGCATCAAAATTTCGTAGATTCGCAAACGAATACGACTTTGAACCATAGAGGTATTACAGATAGAGTAGGCAAGTAGGGTCGAAAAATGACCCATCAATAAAAAGAGAAAGAAAATCGGATAGGCGTGCTAGCTTTCTCTTTCACGACGCATGCGCAGAGAAGAAGAAAACCAGTAACAGCATTCTGCTTACTGAAGTAGCCTACGTATGCAAAATGTACACATGAGGTGTTCATTTATTGAAAAAAATCGCTACATTTTTTTATAATAAGATATCTTACGATAAGAGCATAAAATATATTTAAATTTAAACACCAAAGAGGTATAAACTGACCAATCCGGGGTAAGTACGCACAGCGCATGCGTCATAAGAGAGAAATGCAACCTTACGTCGTTTTCTCTCTCTTTCTACCGAGTAGACGCTTCCACTTATTTGCGCTGCTATGTCTTGCCTACTCTATCGGTAGTAACTCTATGCTTCGAACACGTAACAAGCTCTCCGAAATATTCGCAAAGCAACGGCGAAGCCGAAGCAGCTGTTAAGGGGGTTATAGCAATTTTGACAAAAGTTACCATGTTTCTGAAAATTTTTTTATAAGTTTATTTTAGCATTCTTTATAACATATTAAATTTTTAAGAGGATTAGCCACACAGAATAAGAGTAATTAATTTGTGAAGTTACTATCTTATACATGGAGTCGTATGGAGATGCCGTCATGAAATCCACAATTTCGCTTATAACTTCTACAAAAGAATTACCGTTGTTTCGAAAAACTAATATGTTATTTAGAACTACACTGAGAATGATATATTTCAAACTGAGAAAGGCTAGCCACACTGTTTTTAAGATATTACAATTGAAAGTACGTGTATCGAACTAGTTTTTCAAACACGTGCATTACGGAAACTATAACTACACTTCGCAACAAAATTTTTCATCGAAAAATTGCCATTTTTCAAATGCTTGTAACTTGATCAATTTTCATCGTATTGCGATTTCTTTTTCTTTTTTTGCTTTGTAGGGATTTATGTGTACTTTCAGGAAAAAATGATGTCCAATAGCTGCGAGATAATGCCACATTGCTATGTCTTAATCAGGCCTGCCAACTTTTTTTTCTTAAAAAACGCAATAGTTCCCATATAACATTGAATATTGAAATAATATTGCTCCAATGTTGCTTTGCAATGTTATGCATGATGAGAAATATTCCTACAATGCTATGAAACATTTATGCAACCATGAGGCAATATTCCTGCAAACCAACATTTC
>JAWWEO010017531.1:0-23115 GCA_035582975.1 Ormyrus labotus
TTTATTACCCCCCCCCCCCCCCCCCCCCACCCGTGCAAATAAGATGTCACCCCGTCGAGCCAAAAAATTACATTCGAATCTTGAAAATGAACGTCAATCGTGTCGCTCGTACAAACTTCGAAGGTCGAGGCACTAAAAACCAAAGCCCCGAGAGACGTCAATTGCCCATCCACAGTTCGACTCGGTACTTCCTCGCCGACATTACAGTTTAATGCCCGTCGAATCTAATCAGACCTTCGGGAGCAGAGAGATCTCTTACCTGCGCCATCGCGGTTCCGCTGACTCCGGTGGTCCGGGAGGGGCAGGTGCCCGGGTTCCGCTGCTGCGAGCGCGACAGGGACGAGTAGGAGCGTCGCTCTCGCGGCACCACTAATCGAGACATTCTGCAGCTGCGCGCCAACGTCTCCTGCGAACACACATAGGAGAGGATGTATATAAAGCTTGATTAATGGGACTCGTGTCCTTTTGTTTCTGCATTATTCATGCACCGCGATTGCGAGCGCTGCGCAGTTTTCGTTCGGGATATACGTGCGATGCGCGATTTTCCCGAAGGCGCCGAGTCATTAGTCGAGGGGAGGGAGCGTTTGTCGATTTAATCACGCGGAAACGAAGGAAACGCGCTGATCGATTCGTTTTTGCGGTAATGTACGTCGGACTTCGACTTCGACTTCGATTTGTCAATTATAAAGCACTTCTTTCTTTTTAAGCGATCTGATTTTAGCAAAGAGATTTGTTTTTTTTTTTTTTTTTTAGTTTAAAGTCAATTCGAAAAACGCTAACTTACCATGAAAGCCTCTCGGAACTTGTTCGACATTATGTTGTACAGGATAGGATTGATTGTCGTGGAGATGTAGTACAGCACTCCTGACACGTACGTGAAAATGAGATAGAGCATTTCTATCCAGTCATGTCTTCCCGTTGTATAATGGTCCGTCTCGCCATAAATAGCAATCAATCGCTGCATGTGAAAAGGTGCCCAGCAAATGAAGAAGGCGACGACGACTGCAACTGCGAACGTAAACAAAAAAGCGGAATATTTATATTAGTTCGATCGAGCGTACTTGATATTCTGATTTTAATGGGTCTTTCTAAATAACTTAATGGCTCTTCTAAGAATGTCGTTTAAAAATTAACATTCACGTGAGCTTCCGCGAAGTGTTTCTTTAATATATCGAGTGCATTGAGGATTCAGATTTTTTATACAAACATCGCAAGTTTTTTACAAAATCATCGATTTTCTCGGAATACTCTTTTTTTTTTTTTTTTTTTTTGATAAATTGTTTTCACTCGACTTCCCGACAATGTTTCGATCGGAGAACGATTCGAAAATATAAAATTCTAATGTCAAAATCGCCTCCAATTTATTCCGAATGAATCTTTAAATTCAAGCTTTAAAATTCACATCTCCAACATAGTCGTCACTATATAACAATTCTTGCGGAACTGAAAAAATTCAATAAGGCACTTTTGGGCCAGCTTAAGAAATGAAGGTCCGACCTTTCTCGAATGAAATTATTTTTAACCGCGCGCTTGTCATAAATAGCATGATTCACAGTGTCTCGCATGAATTTTCTATATAGTCTAAGAAAGCAAGTTTCAAAGTGACGACAATCCAAACAGGAAATTCAAATTCGTCTCGCGGCGAACCTGCCCTCCTCCCCCCCCCTCCTTCCCCCGTCAGCATATACATATAATATACATTTTTAGTAGCCGACACGCGAATATCATACCCTCTTTCTTCTTCGCCTCATCGCGAGCGGACGGAAAGAAGGGGGGGACACAATGCGCCGGTGGTATATACGCATTTTGTGGAAAATCACCTCCAGTATTTTAGGAAGAAGCGAGACGAGCCTCGATGAATCCCGGCGGCCCGGATTATCATAATATTTGGTATATATAATTTCTATTGTTTATGTTGGACGCCGAGAGAAAATATGATAATCATTTTCAGGCGGAACCGGGGAATTAATTACTCCTGTTTACTCGGGCGAGGTGTACTTTTGTTTTTACTGCGTAAGTGCAGACCGGAGTTAAGCTATTTACCGTCGGCTTACCCATCGCTGATACTTTAGCTTTTGTATGGGAATATGTGCTGGGTGCGGCGACCTTCGCATTGATTTAATACGCCATTTATTTTTTTTTTTTTTTTCGTAGATTTGATCTTCTTATTAAGGCCGTTATTTGTGTACCTCGGAAGAAAGCGTTAATTGATTGAGGTTTTGCACGTTTTTTTTTAAGCTTTTGTAAATCAAGAGAAAAAAAAACCATCGTTTAAGCTTTTTCGCGTTAAACTGCATTATACACCCAATTTTCGCGATTAAATCGTTAAATTTCTAATGAAAACCACATCTCTCTATTTCCACCCTCTTTAACCCTAAATGCCCCTTCCCAACTAAATTTAGACTCTCTCTCTCTCATTTCCGCCCTGCCGAAAACACCGTGCAAACCATTCCGTTCCTCCCGAAAACCGCAAAGTTATTTCAAGCGCTAGAAACACGTGCGCGCACACGTTACCCGCGGTCAATTCTGTTTTTCCGGCGCACAATGTATTCGTCCCCGCGACGAGGACAGGCCTAGACGCGCATAAGGTTACAAGCCTGGCTCGGCTCTCTCTCTCTCTCTCTCTCTCTCTCTCTCTCATCCTCGGCGACCGTGACACCTGACGCGTTATTAATTCTTTCGGCCAGGACGAAGGTAATGACGCGCGGCCGGACACCGCGACGACGACGACGACGTCCCGCCACGCAGATCGATCGGAGAGCGCAGTCCCCGAGGAAGGGAATTGTATTTGAGAAACCGATGCGCGAATCGGCGCGATGGTTACGCAGACGGATCGCGCAGACCAATTCATCATCGCGAGGCGAATGCGACGGGTAAAAAAGAGGCGCACGGAGAGGTAAACAGTTTGGAAAAGAACGCGCAAGCGATGCGCCGAGTTGTGTAATAATCCGCGGCCGTCTGCGAGCGGTTTTTTTTTTTTTCTAGCGCGCCTTCGGCGACCGTTCGGTGGCTTTGACTGAAGCCGATACGAGCGATTTTATGAATCCGTAAACAATTGGAAAAGGCAATAGCCTGCAAGAGGTGACGCTTTGGTTTTTCTTTTCCACTTGACATCCGAGCTTTTTTAGCGAATTTTTTCGGGCGAGAAAACCTTTAAGCGTCGCCTCTATTTTTGCGGGACTTTTATAAAATGAAATTAAGTATTGCATTCGGAATTCATTATTTATTTCGATATTTCGTGCGTAGACAGAAAATATTTTTCCGTTTTATCTCCAGACTCTTTTTATATATTATTTTCTGGTCACGTAAAGAAATGAAAGGAACACGTGGGAGTATAATAATATTGTTATTGAAAATTCTTATAAAATAAAGCGCCGCAAAAATAGCATCAAATGCAGATGGAAGAATTCAAAATTTCGTCCAATTACACAGCTCTTTCAATTCGCTGTCGTTCCTCGTTTTCTATACGCTTACGTAAATTAAGATCGAAAAGCATAGAAATCGAGCATTGTTCGATAATTATTATTAGAAACAATCTCGATGCACGTTTTTTTTTTTTTTTCGGAGCGATATTCTGTCCTCACGTGTGTCTCTACGCACTGCTATTAAAAATAATCGCTCTAATCTCGTGCGCGAATATAAAAAGTAGTAATTTTAACGTATAAACATCTCGTTTTTGCTCGGCAACGCGAACCAGATATGTCTCTTTTAACGTTTTTGTTTATATTTCTTCATAATTATCTTTTTCGCTCGTAATTTTGAATCCGCTCGCATAACAAGGTACTCATATTTAATTGGGTCTAAGTATGGTTAATAAGCTCGGAGATAAAAATCTGTAGTTCCCCGGCGTAATTCATACATAATTTTGAAAGGGAAGTTCCACAGCTATGTAAATTAAACTTGAAGATTTATTTAACAATTAGAAAATCCCCATGTTTAATCTAACATCACATAAGATCACAAATACTAATAGAATAAATAAAGCCTTCTAAATATTCATTGTTTGTCGAATATCATAGTATTACGTTACTTTAATTAATCGCGTACTCCATTTCCAAGTATTATTGTTACTCAACAATAACAACGCTTTGTAGACTACATAAAAAAATCAGTGCGTTTTCAATCACCTTCAAGAAATTCAAATTAATTTACTTCAGAGCAAGAAGAAATCCCACCTGTCTTCAAAAGCTTAATCTCGACTGCAATCTCAAAACGCCGCTGTTTTCTCGATCAAACGAACCACATATTACACCCCGTATCCTCGGATCAGTACAATATCGCTCCTGGGCTAACTGCAACGGTATTTCCTCGGGGAGGAAACGACGATCCGTACTCGGCACGTGTCGTCGCATTTTCTCTGGCGCGCGATTCGGCCGGTTCTATCCAGCAGCAAGTAGGGAAAGAGACGCCGACTGCCTGTAATTTCGAGCCGACGAGACGCGCCGAGAACACCACGGCAGTCGAGCCAGCGGTGATTTGTACCGCGTTACACGGCGAAGAATGGACAAGCAAATGAGGGACAATAAGCGCGGCGCGCGCACCGGAGATTTCCATGTTTTATGTAATTCCCGGCGTCGCGACGTTCGCTCGCTCGGCAAAAGAGTATCTCGAAATGATATCTCGAACGCGAGGACGGGCACTTTTGAATCGGGAAAAATATTTTTACGCTCATCCGTCTACTTTTTACGAGCGCGTAAAAAAGTTATATTATTTTCAGCTATGTCAGTCGCCTCTTTTTTAACGGCGAGACTCGATGTCCAGCGATGTTTAAGCGCTCTTAGGACAGTATTAGAGCTCGTAAGACGAAAGAGAAACATTTGGGCGACGGAGTTAACGATATTCAATAATTAAGTTACGAAGAAACTTTGCCTGCCCAGTAATAGCACTCGAGGATACAGCGCAAACTATCTCGAGCACCTGTTTCTACCTCCGCGTTTACTCGGTAAAATCTACAAAAATAACACGCTATATCAGCGCACGCTGATCCTCATCGGCAAGCGGAAACGCCAGCATCAAATAAAAACTGTTTGCTCGGAAGAAAGAGCACGTTTCCGATATATACTTTCGGTGGCAGATGTCGCTTGAATTTTTTCTCGAAGCAGCTCGGCTTTCCCGTCCGAAATTTTCGTGCCCGCGCGCGCGCGCGTCCTTGTTCGTTCGCGCACGTTATAGACTTCGTCGTTTCGTCGATTAGAGCCACGCGATCGCATCGCAAACACAAATGGCCGAGGCACTCTGTTTTTTTTTTTTTTTTTTTTTCTCGCTTCTTCATCCACCGCGAGACGCGGCTCGTAATCGTCGCTGCGGGAGACTTTGATTAATCGCTCTTTTTGCGGACCACCGCGGAATTCTTCCGCCGATTATTATAATCCCCGGGCCTTGAAATTGAATTTAACAGTCATTGATCAAACGGCATCCGGCGCGACTCGCGCGCGCTGAATGCCGCTCGCGGGCATATATGTACGTCTCGAGAGCGCGTACACGCTTTCCGATGTGAAAAATTAAGCGTCGCTTTCGGGTATACTGTAAGATTTCCAGGGACAATATAGTCAGCTTTCTGGCGGCCGCCTATTTCGAGTTGATGCACCGAGGAGGACGCGCTTGTAATTTATTGGGAATTCATGTGATTACATACGCTGCTCGAGAGCTTTTATGTAACTCCACTATAGTTTATGAAATTTAATTATGTGTACTCGCTTTGAGGAAATGTCGGATGAGTAACAAACGCATGCTAATGAACTTTAACAAAGAATTTTTGTTACTTAATGTCAATTAATTAGTTTTAATAGTCGCTGTAACGGAATGATATTAAACATTAATTAAAATGGATTTAAATAATATTTGAATAATATAATGTTACGCGTAAATAGCAATTTTTGTGATGCAGCAAATTTATTAAATTACTTGGGAATCAATTCATTTCTTCGTTGCGAACTTGTCTTACACTTTACCTAAGAAGTAGAAAATGTATGTTTACTTAAGGTAGAGCACAATTCCATTCAGAATTAAAGCAGTCGATGAATACATTTTAAATTCAAACAAATATTTAAAAATAAAATAGCGAGCCGCGAAAGCCGTTTTTAATTGACTTTCAGATTTTAAATTCCATGAAGATCCTTCGCTGTTGAATAACCCAAATACATTCTTTTCTCCCATTGTTTCTATAATCGATTTATACATGACAGCTTTAAAGAATATCTAAATGTTCAATTTCAAAAAACTGATTCATTTCCGCAATAAATTTCAGCGACTTC
Source organism: Ormyrus labotus (assembly GCA_035582975.1). Taxonomy (NCBI): domain Eukaryota; kingdom Metazoa; phylum Arthropoda; class Insecta; order Hymenoptera; family Ormyridae; genus Ormyrus; species Ormyrus labotus. The sequence continues at coordinate 6,255 of JAWWEO010017531.1, forward strand.
CTCTTACACCTCTTTCACGACAAATTACACGTCCTGCTGGATGACATTAAGGTAACTAATAAAACCGCCTCTTCCAATTAATGCGCAACATCGAGGTAATACACACAACTCACATCGACCGCGTCAATAACAACTTTTCCCGAAGTTTCCCGAACGCCGCTCCTAAAAACCCGCAGCTAAGCTTTTAACAAAGTTTTGATTTCTCGATCCCTGCCGTCGCCCAAGTTCGACTCCTGCATCGTTGAAAATCTAGACGCGCGGCTCGGACAGAGACACGCATGCGCCTACACGACGTCCGCGAAGATCGCGCAATAATTGATCGAGCCGCACGCAGATGCTGCTGGTTTCGCATTCGGGTATTTGTAAGGCTCAGGTTTCAATTTGTGCCCGGCGGCGGCGGCGGCTTCTTCGCGTTACGTCGATTTAATGGGATGTTGAACATCTTAGAGTAATTGATTGGCTTTGCAGATTTGATGAACGTCGCGATCGGCAAAAAGTGGTTTTTAGCGCTAATTTATGCTTCTGAATTCGTTTTTGACTTTGACTCGGCAGGCTACTTTACTGCATAAATGTATAAGCAGGATGATGTGCAAGATAAATTATCTTTGATTCAGCATATTCTTTGTGTACAAGCGTTTCTGAAATTTTATAAGCTCATTTTTCCAAATTAGATGCACTAAAAAAAAAAAAGACTCGCGAGAGTAATTACATTTTAGAAATAATCCTGCGGCAAAATAAAAAAAATTAATAAGTAGGCATACCTATTCAGACAAAAACAAAGTGGAGATTAAAAATCTTAATAAGACTTCGCATCGATTAATTAACATGTCGAAAATACTAGTAAAAGCGAAGGGGTTTAGACATTTGGAAAAGCGTGACGAAACCGAAAGAGCATAATTTATGATGGTAAATTGATAAAGTCCGCCTCCGTAATCTCGGCAAAAAGAGAACAAGGATCCGGTGGGCGTCTGATCTCTTAAATACCGTGTGACATTTGACTTTCTGGGAATCACCAATTCCGTCTCACGCGATTCTCTTAAAGCCGAAGGAAGAATGAACGCTCAGCTAGAAAGTCAGCTTCCTAATTTCGAACTTCCATAGAATCGCCGTTCGAACCTCTGCTCCATCATTGAGTGTCAAAACAGACGAATCGGAAGGATCCCCCTATCCGCGATTCCTAACTACGATACCTTTATTCCCGTACTTAGCTTCCTGAATAAACCCGATGACCATTGACAAAAGCGCTTCCGCGCGACCTGAAAAAGTCCCACCCTCCTCCGTTGATATTAACGCCTTATCTCCTGCGTCACCGTTCCTCATAAAGACTCCAGGCTGACACCCTGCCCTGTTTTTCTGGTTGACCCGAGAGAACCGGAAGCCAAATGGAATGCGCACTTTCCTCTGTCCGTGATACGAGGCTTTTACGCGTAGAACTGACTAGCTTTTGAACCAATCCACCCAGAGATTCTTAAGTAAAGACCTCGGCTATCTCCTCGTTTCGAGGGTATCCTGTCCTATAAAGATACAGGGATGACATCTCGCTCTGTTTTTTTTTTTTTTTTTTTTTTTCATCTAGATCGCTATAACGTTCGTTTTTTTTGTTTAAGACGCGTTTTGTCATAAAAGGTATTCATGAAGATCATTTATTTTTTTTGTTTTCAGGTTTGGTTAAACGAATATCCACCAAATAAAAGGATATTTCAGCCGCAAACCTGTGTGTGACGTTTCAATTAATCACGACTCTTTAACTTATTTTTCCGGAAGCAAGAAATTATAAATCTCAAAGTTATAGCAGAGCTTTTTAGCGAACGATCGTTAAAAGATGTGAAAAAAACTTTGATCATAAGAAAGCTAAGTAATTAAAGGGAGGAATTTATTTGAATTTTTTTTAATTGCCAAAGTAATTAAAAGGAAATTTCAAGATAATCTTAAAACGCATTGTATTTTAAAAGGATACTAATTTTAAAATAATTAATATAAAAATTAATTTTCTGATTATCAAATTTATTAAACTTTATCTGACTTAAATCATCACACAATATTTATTTAAAAAATATAGCGTACAAAATTAATAAGCTTCGCGTGGAAGCTATACAGAATTTATATCAGTGTTTTAGACGATTAATCAAAAATAATGATTAAAGTATTAATGCACAGGATAAAATTATAATGCAAAAAAAAGCCAGAGGAGCAAATTTAAAAACAGTATAAGAGGTAACTTAACAAAAAAACAATTGGAAAGAGATTGAAATATTGTTGATTGACATTGATAAATAGAATTTGAAAGAATTCTTTCCACCAACTGCAGAAACAGTCAATAATCTATCTCATATCTTGACTTGAAATATGTTTTTGGTTTTAACGGCTGTACATTGTTTATGACATCTTTATTATTGTTAACGATATACAAAATTTATCATTTTAATGCCTTCTAAAATTCCTGTAAATTTTAAACTGAATAAGTTGTACTTTCAGTCGTTTTCGGTTAAATACTCTGCCTATTATATTCGTTATGAAATTCGGTTTACCATCACTAATAAATGTGGTTAGATAATTAACTGCATGCTATAATGATTTTAATAAAGTATGATTAAAACAGTAATCGATACGCGCACCCAATATATATATGTAATTAACGGAGCAATCAAATCAAAATTTATTAACCACAAAATAAATAGTAACAAATAATAATTCTCTCTTTAAATTGCATCTTTGCTAATTTGCTTAAAATAATTTGAACGATCATCGTCATAACTTTAAACTTAATATAAACGGTCAATTGTATAAGAATATCAGAGATTTTGATGGAACTATAACTACTCCGTAATCGCAAGAGCTTTTGTTCTCATTCAAAGCACCAATCAAGCTATTTTTAAAAACTCGATTAAATATATGCATTCGTGGGAAAACAATCAATAACATGTCACTATAAAGCCATTGCGGAATCTCGAGTAATTAAAGTTGATCAGTTCTGTCAATATACACAAGTAGCAATTTATATATATGTGCAAAGAACTTCATTTAAATAGTAGTTCTTGTAGACGTTCGTAAAAGTATAAAAAATTTTTGGACTTTGTAATTGCCGTTGAACACGTCAGATTGACTAAATTAAGTATTCATTATAAAGTCTTTTGCTTTTACAAAATAAAAATCATTTTTTTGTCCTGCAAACATAATAAAACGAACTATTTGAAAACAAATCTTCGTAAATCCGTTTTGAAATACGCTTGAAGAATGGAAATAAAATAAATGCTGAATCGATTTTATAATATCATGCTGATAGAATCCTCTTGAGCGATATGTACAAGATAGAAAATAGAAGAATCTCCTTTTTCAATATTTTTTAAACGGATAAAAAGAAAAATTGAATAACAGCTGTAAGACGTAGAAATAATACACATTAATGACATAAAATATAACACTATTATACATTTCTGCAGCATTGCATTAAAAATTGTACTTGTGAGCATAAAGTTTACTTAAACATCGGTCCCGTATAACGAAGTTTTCCACTGGCAAATAGAATAAATTTAAGACACGTGAATACGATGAATTATGCAATCGCGACAACTCTCACCTCGATTTTTCCAATGCTTATGTCGGATAGCAGGTCACATTTTGTAGAAATAAATCAATAAAATCACTGAAAAAGGCATATGATACAATTGAATAAATCATGAATACTACATTGTACCGAAGTCAATTTACGTTATGCCATAATATAATTTTAAATTCAAATGCTTTGTGTTCTTTAAATATTCGATAGAGGTTGATAAATATGCCAAATTTTATAAATATAGTATATATATAAATAAATATCAGTTTTTAGTTAAAAATTTTTATAATAAATTTTTTACTTTTTAAACAGTAAAATCCCTGGTAGAAATCGCCCATTTTTCTCCCATTTATGAAACGCTTTTTTCCACATGTTTTAACCATTTACTACCGATTTCGATCAATTAGTCATAAAATGGTTAAAACATGTGAAAAAAAGCGTTTCACAAATGGGAGAAAAATGGGCGATTTCCACCAGGGATATCGCGTTTATAAATAATATTTGTTTTTCTAAATAAACTTACAATTAACGAAATCGATTAAATAAAATAATTATTAAAATTGACAATGAGTAAAAAATACGATTTTGATTCGAAACTTTTAAAATATATTCAAGAGAGAGAGACTTACTAGATTACCAAACCGATTGGCTACTTTGTCAAAATAAATCCTGCCCATTGTTTATATTTGGTACAGAAAGACATTTTTCAACCTCACTGTTTCAATGGCCCTCATTAAAAACGACGAAATTATTAGCTTAAGTCATTTCCAAAACGCTCAATTTCAAAAGCCGAATCCACAATTCAAGGATGCCTAAATCCCTAATTAATCTCGTCCGCGACAGCTCGAATCCGAGCTCCCGCTCCAAATCGAACCTCTCGAAAGAATTCACAGCCGCACGTCGAATTCCCAGGTGCCGTAATCGGTACATCCCACTCTGACGGCTTTTAAATTGTGACGGAATTCGTCACTTTTATGATGAAGCTCTGCCATGCCAATCCCGTTTTCTTAAGAACAAAGAAGTCCGTTAAACAATTCCGCGAATTGTTTGTTCCAACCCGAGGAAAAACGAAGAGCGCCCGCGATGTTGCCGCGTCGCGTTTTCAGTTGCCGCCGTAGCATAGGGAAGCCGCGCGAAGAGAATTGCAAGATAATCTAGGGTTGAGCAGAGGGAGCGCGCGAGTGCAGCGCGCAACATCGCGATCGAACAAAAAAGCCTGCCGGGCCAGTGATTAGTAAGCAGCGATCGAGTGCGGACGTGCGTTTAGAAGTTTAGGAGTTAACAAAGAGTTTTAGAATCACGGGGTGTGATCGTCGCGTTATCACGCGGTGTGATTGCGAAGGTGTAGATTAGTTCGTGTGATTTTCAAGAGAATCGGGGTTGATTCTGAGCGCTAAACGAGCTGAGGAAGAAGCCGATATCCAGCGAGACGCCAAGCCGGAAAAAAGACGATATCCAGAGAGACGCCAAATCGGAGAGAAGCCGATATTCTGCGAGACGCCAAGTGAGCTGGGGAGAGTTCGGTTCACGCTGCCGATGGAAGCCAAGTTTGAGAAGGAGCGATTTTGCGTGAGTACCCGGATTGCGTATTAGGCGCGGAACCATCGTGAGCGCGAAGCCGTGTGTAGGATAAAGCAGTAGACACAGCAGCAACCAACGCCATTATGGTTAAAATGGACTTAATCATGGCTAAGGAAAATGACTTGTGTAGTTTACACCGATGATGCAGTTCAGGCAAATATCTAACGCCTGCACTTTATCGGAAAGCCGGGAGGGGATAAACGGTCGAGAGGGTACGGAGGGTTGGAGTATACTCGACAACCCGAGAACAAGTGAGACTCTCCTGGAGGGGATCTCCAGACGAACTGCCTTTCCTCGGCCGAAAACGGCATACTTATGCCTTTACAAGAGCTAGTTTCTCAGTAAACAATTCCTTCTTAAAGATGTCTAATGCCCATCCGAAAAAGCTCTTTAACATATCTTTCTTCTTAAAAACTTCTTTTGGACGAACATTAGATATCTTACTGTTTATTAGGTTGCTTGCAAGTTGCGGTCGCCACCTAGCGGTAGCGCCGCGAATTAGTCTCGTCAGACTAAACCGCTTGCGGAAGTGAGCTTCCGTTACATAGCTCAAAAAAAAAAAAAAATAAACATCTCTATCTTCACGTAAATACACACAGCGTTACTTATTGCTGTAGTAAAGTTATATTTTTTAACTTCATTATTATTATTATTACTTTTTAATTTTATGTTCGTTTTCGGACAGTGCTCTTTTAAGTCTCCAGCGTATAACCAAATACCCGCAGAAAAAAAGTTTCAGAGGATCTACTACTCCCAAAAGAGTCGTAAATAACTCCAACAACTCACCCTCGGTACTTCGTTCAGTCATCAAAGTCCACCTAAATTAGAAAGCAAATTCCATCATCAATCCTTCTTATCTATAAAACTGCCATTATTCTTTCGACGCGTCGCGGCAGACCTTAAAACTCGCGGACATACAAACGTAAAACTTAAAAAGAGCAAAATTCCCTGTTAACTGTTGAAAGGTAACGCGCCGCTAACGGTACGTAATTGCCTATTCACGATCGAGATCCTCGGGGCCGAAAAAGGCAGTCGTCGCGTATATGAAAAAATATAGCACCTTTTTTCGGCGGGCTCTACATGCCATTTTTTTTTTTTTTCGACCCTGTTCTATTATGTACGGTTCCCATATTGTCTCTCTATCTCTCTCTCTTCCTCTCTCCTGCGACCTTGAATCCCCGAAGAAGTAACAGGTGCGCGGCCAGCCCGTTACGCGAGTCTCAGATTTTTCGGGATATCATGTCGCGATAGGACCAGTCGGACGAGTCAGCATCTCCGAGGCGGAATGATAAGCGTCGTGCTCCTCGGCGGCGGAAGTGGACGGTGCGTGGAAAAATTTTCTGGCTACTGGCATACTTCTCTTAGAATTGTACGTGGGCGCAATATGTCTGCAGAAGGCACCTCCGCGCGGATAAGGAGAAAATCTCTTTTGTGGCAGGACGGGAGCTGAATTTTTTATCTCTCATTACGGAATTCTGACTTTTTTTTTCAGTTCGCATGATATGCTAGAATTTTTGGGGTTCCGCGTATTTCGCGGTGCCCCCTTTGAGCTCGCATTTCCGAAAGCATTTTTATTACGACTTTTTCTTATTTTCTGGAATGGTAATTTGAACTTTTAAAATTTAATTAAGCGGTATTTTATCAGGCATGTCAATAAAAATAATTTTTTAGTGCTAATACAAAATATAGTACTTTATTAGCGCTTTTAATGAAATTGTTTACTCGATGTTCTGGTTAAAATAAAACAAAGTTAAATAAAATCATAACGGACAAGTCGCAGCGGTTGCGGCGACAGATTTAAAATCTCCATTCTGTTGATAAACAAACCTAGCTGGTAATGTAACTAGCCTGGTAATGTAATGGAAAAAGTTTTAAGAGCCTCCCAACCTTCTCAGTTTAATAAAGCTATTCCCTGAAGTAGGAGAATAATTCCAAGAATTCGTTATTAGATTTACTTCCGCTGAAAGAATGAATTTCGTGTACATTCGTGTCCGTTGATTAATTTTGTATATTGCGAAGTAAATTTGCGCAACGCGATATAATTTTCGAAGCTACCAAATATCGTTAAAACGTTAAATTTTATTGCCCTAATTAAGCGTCTGAGGATCTGTTTACTGTGCTAAAAAAAAAAAAACACGTGCCTATAACGTTTTTTACATATTAAACGCTGGGGTAATTAAAGTGTCTCGCGGAAAAATTTTAAAGCTACCTTCCAGTAATCCATACGCGTGTTTTACAAAATTAATGTTGAAGAAGATTTTTTAAACTACTTTTACGTATGTAGAATTATAATTATTCGTTACTTGTGAAAGTTAACGTAACATTGGTAAGAAAAGCAAAATTATTGTTTTTTGTTCGCTTCACCGGCAAAATCACCTACGATTATTTAAAATATGAATAGCTTACGAAATCCACATACTTTGATACACATGTATCAACGTCTTACAATTTAGGCCGATCCGAATCGCTCATTTGACACATATAACAGGTATGCAACCGATTGAAAACTAATAATTTCTTTGAACTCGAAAAATCTAGATCTCCTCAAATCGCAACTAATAGTAAACCGTTAAAAAAGGAGTTCTACTCCTTCAAGCGACTCTATTTCAAGCCAAGGTAAGTAACGATGTAACCTGCTTGTTTATGTAAATCGCGCTGCGGAAGGAGTGTCACATAAACGAATTCGCGCACCGTCCGGTTTCTTAAAAGATTCGACTATATAAAATAATACAAATCGTGTGTAATTAAAACAACAAACGTGTGTGTGTGTGTGTGTGTGTGCACGGTCATTAAAATTTCTTGCATGTGTTTGAATTTAGAAACGGCCGTTTCAATAGAAAATTCGTCACGCAGCCGTATCCTGATTACGAAGCCGTACACGGCTTTTTGTTTTAGGGGCGATTTTATCTCCGAGCAGAATAAAAGTAATAAAAGTGTAATTACAAATATTTTCTTTTTTTTTTTTTTTCAGAAAACGGGACATATTTCACAGGAAACCGTTGCTTCTAGTTATTAAACTGTGCGACAAGCATTCATTTTTAGTTAAGAATCTTTTATCAGCAAAGCAATTCTCGTACACAGTTCTTTTTTCAATGATTTTTGATATTATAATCGATAAAAAAAGGTAACAACCCACTATTTTGAGTACAGTGTTCTACAGGCAAAATTTTTGTACAGGATATTTATCTGTAGAATATCATCCTGTTAAACGGTCATTCATTCGAATAAAAGCAAATTACATTTATTGTAACAAAATTTTAAGTAGACAAAAATTTTGCAAGTCATTAATTGCCAATCATGAATAGGCACAGTAGTACGTTGCCGACTTTTTGCAAACCAACTTGACGGTAAAATCAGATATTATAGAAGGTACATAATTTTGAAGGTTGTACCGTTAACATATATTAATTAAAAAATTTTATTCGTCTTACAAACTTGAACATTCATAATTTATTAATGCATAATAATGATCAAATCAGTGTTTAAATAATCTTTATTTATTACAAACTTGCCGCAATAATCTGTTAAATAAATTAGAGGGCAGAATTTTAATTAACAACTCTTATTTACATCGTGTTTACGAAATCTTAATTGATTTTTTAACCACAAACTTAATTTAATGATGAAAAATGCTTGTGGTATTGCGAAAAACACATCGAGAACCTGGAATAAATCAAACCACTAACAGGAAGTCGATTCGGTGAAATAAAGAGAAAAATCATCCTTGACCTTGAAATGATGTGGCCCTGCACGTATTCATCGCACTTAATTTTTTTTATTGCACCGAGCAACCGCCGAACGCCGATATACTTTATTAATGCTCTCAGATGAATGGGCACTATATATCCAGGAGATTTTCTTTCGACCACATGATAAATCGAGCGAATCATAGATAAGCGAGTTTTCGGTAAAAAATTGTATATAAGCAAAGTCTTAACTATATCTCTCACCGATGCAATATATACAACTTATGCACGCCGAGTTTTACCGATGTTCTCACTGACGCTAAACGTATATACTACACTAATTTGTAACTGCTTCGCGAGATAACGTTGGGCATAATTGACAAACTGATAGATATCTATTTATGTAAAAACATCATTATCATGTAAAATGCTTATTACTCATCCGAGTAAAAAAAAGCGACGATCATTAATTAAGCAAAAGCTCGCTTAAAACACCAAGCCCGACAGAAGAGCCAAGACTCATTAATGGCTCGCCCCGAAACCGTACGTGCCGAGCAGCATCAATGAGATCCGGACCGCCGCCTCAATGTCGCATTATTTCAGGTATCCCTGAAGGACGAGCAATCGAAGCCACCTCTCTCTCTCTCTCTCTCTCTCTCTCGCTCTTATACCGTTTTCAATCGAGGCGAGGTGTATACGCGAAAGGTCATTGGCCCCCGACTCGCTCTCTTTTGCAATCGATCTCGCCCTGATGACAATTCCTCCTGTTTTTATCTCTTTCGGGACGTATGGGTTAGAGGTTCTTTATTTCTTTCTTCGTGTTTTTGCTCCATCTCCCGTTCGCGTCCGACACGTTTTCCTTGACTTTCGCGCATCGCTTAATCTTCCTTCCCGTATCCTTTTACCCCCTTTTGCTTTGCCGCCCGTTTTTATTCGCCGGCTGTCTATTGCTCAGAGACGAGGCAATATTTGAACGCGAAAATAAAGTGGCCACTGCGATGCTTCGGTGTAATTGTAAGGGTAGCTTTCATTGTAAACATTGATTATAAGGGTGTTTGTTGTGGCGATGCACATTTTATAGGCAAAACTAGATTTTATTACAGTTAAATCTAATATTGTCATTCGAATTTAACACAAAGTTTTTCGAATATTTAATTATTCCAGAAAAATTGATCAATTAAATGTAATCTAGAAGATTAATTTATTAAGATTTAATACTTCGTTTTATTCTTGAGTTAGTTTTAAACGTTTCAGGAATGTTTTACTTAAAACGTAATGATATTTACATCAGCTGTTTCGGAATCAAATGTAAATATTTATTTTGAAACACAACGCTCTTAATAAAAAAAAAATGGCAAACACGACAACATAAAACAGATTTTGGCAAATGGAAGGATTTCTTTCCGAGAACAACTTTATGCGAAGCTCGTATATTTTTTCATTTATTTCTTCTTTCTCCTCTTTGTATATTCTTTCTTTGCGTGCACCTGATAAAATCTTAATATTTGCGGCAACTAAAAGGTCAGGCTGAGGTTATTATGTATATTATGCCTCATTTGGTTAATTCTCGGGTACGTCTTATTAACGTCAATTATCTTTAGTCAGAAATTACGCGCTTTCTGCTAAGTCACTGAAATTATCAGGTATCATTGCAAAAATAAGTTATCAAGGCTAACGAGTACCAAGAGCCCCGATGAAAATAAACATTTACCAGGGTTCGATCGCGTTCCGATACTTTTGCAATCATACTTTCTGTGCATAAAACTTCTTGCGTTTCGTGTTAAAAAAATTGCTTATTCTTCTGTAGAAGAAAGACTAATACCCTCCTTTCAATGCTCTCGGGCTTTCAAAGCCTTGTATTACAGTGCCCCATTCTGCCTGTGCAACACGTGAAGGCACTCCGCTTGAACCAAGATTAGACCTCGGTAGGTGATCCATAATCGCAAACGATGCACGTAAGTACATTCGTATAAGAAGCTTTGTTCTAGCAGAGTAACAGACGCGGATCGATAGGCTTCTAATTTTGGAAGAAGTGGACCGAGATGGACGTTGGCTTAGGTCAGCAGTTGCATTAGCATCTCTTAAGCTTATCGTAGCATCATCGACAAGCAGTCGGAGTATATAGGCATTCAGCAATAAAGTAGGCTAGGTCTTCCGACAAATGCTTTTGTTTGATGAGTTTGCTAAGTGGGCTGCTATATGAGAGTTGAAAGGAAACTTGTTTTACGCTTGATTTTAACGGACACTCAATGAGGTTCCAATGTTTCTCGAATTTCTTATTGCTTATTCACGTGAACAAGTGAAGTAAGGCGTATACGAAGATTTTTTACTCGTCTATTTATACGACTCGGTTTATGATTTATCACCCCTTCCAATAATTAAAGAGCTTTATCTGCTTAGTAATGACACGCCGCGAAAAAAACTAACTTTGAATTTTATTTTTTGTATATTCACAGTGTGCACGTAACTGTAGTTCCAAAGTAACAAGGTAATAAATGATATATTCATTTGTATTAAATGTCTGTGCCAAGCCAGAATTTTACTACTTATGCATACATCTGCGGATAAATAGAATTCTTCTCAATAATTGGCGGGCTGAATGTTTGCTTTTCTTAAAATGTTAACACGTTTTGCTAATAATATTTGTTTGTTTTGAAGAAACCATTTTTGAATAATTTACACCTCGAGTCAATTAATTAGCATTACTTTGACATTATTGTAAAGATGATGATTTAATGTTTGCACGTTAAATGATCCGAAGAATGCCTTAAAATAGCTAAAAGTTAAATTAGAATTTCATATCTATTTAATAAACATTAAAAATCGCTTATTATAAAACAAGCTCTAATAAACCGAGACGATCGATACCAATTCATACTCAATTAAATATCTTTAATCCAGCATTGAACTCAGCCGTGTACGAAATTAAAGCAGCACAACGAAACGAAGACCAACTTATTTTCACGCAGCCTAAAGCGTCACTGAAACCCGCGCGCATTTGACTAACGACAAAATCAATCGAACGGAAACTCTTCTAAAATACTCAGCGTCAAGGTCTCGGAATCGTAAGTGATACTCCCCAGAAAAAAAATATTCAATCCCATGAAAAGGCTACCATTCATAAGGGACGCTAAGTGCCTCCGAAACGGCAGCCCGAAGCCGGAAGGAAGAACACGATAGGAGGGCGTGTCGCTTACGTCGCGGGCGTAGATAAATCTGCGTTCCCCGAGAAACACCTTCAATGGATAATCTCCCGAGGAGATGGGAGTTCCTCGTCGTATTATATCGAAAGCTGGGAGACCCCCATTCGATACCCCTGGCGTCCACCTGAGACGGCGTCACTCATCGTTATAGGTATGGATAGCTTTCTCGCGTGACCCCGGAATTTGCCGAAGCGAAAAAAGCGTACCTCAACTCGACGCCTTTTAACTCTGGGATCTGTATCTGCTGTATCCCTTCGTGACTGCCGTCATTCTCGTTATCTTGGCTATTTAATGCGACTGTTAAACGCGCTGCTATTTTCCACTGCTCGTTTCTATTCTTGGCTTTGATAGGTGGTAGGATAATTCCGAGAAGGAGGTAGGACGATTTTTTTTAACCGATAAGGGGGATGGATGTTTTCTATTTGTTTATACGTTTGAGGAAAAATACTTGCTATGGATGCTCGTGATTAATCATGAGTGAACGAAAGCTTTGACGTTAAGTTCGTTAAACGGCAAGATGTTGTATCTTTATCAGGCGATGTTTCAATTAGGTATATCGAATTTTTAAGTTCTTAAAAAGTTTAACATTTTTATTATCTGCGTTAGAGATCATTTGGTATTTCATGTACTTTATTAAGAATAAACTCTTTAATTTCAAACTGGAAACGATTCACTTTACTGATTTTATAGATAATACTTCTTCTACTTGATTGTCTGGTAATTGTGGTAAATTGAATAGTCCATAAAATATAGAAATTTCTTATAATAACTGTAACAACGTAGATTCTTATCCGCAATGGTTTATTACACTGTTATGTACTTTAAAAATTAATATTTTTAAGTATTTTGAAGTACAGAATTTAAATAAAAACCAATTACATCATCCCTATTATGCAGAAGCTTTCTAACAATAAGACAATACAATACAAGGTTACTGCGTATTTTGTCTGATTATAACTAAATATGAACCGGTAAAATGAACATGAGTAAACTGTAAACTATACTTTACTTGCATAATGAGATATGTTAGCATATAAATAAGAGAACAGTCATATTATTATACATTGCATCTTTCATAAAGAAACAGGAAGTTAAATTAAATATTCTGTTTTTATTTTCAAAATCATCAAGTTTTAAAACATCATGTCTGTTCCTTTACACGCGTATGACAGAAACAGTAAAAAATATTTTAAAAGAATAGAATGACTAATTAAATGTTTCATGAATTTTAAAAATTAAAGTAAAAAATAATACGAATATCAATTACTTGATTTATTTACCAGATTCAGAAATTACCGTTCATTTGGGCACCAAAGGCTGTTGTAGGTATAAAGCATTTTTCAAAAAATATAATAAAAACATTAAAAGCTTTGTTGTGTATTATTTATCACCTACATAAATTGGAAAATTTTCATCGAGCGTATATAGTTCACGCGGAGTTTCACACGTATTGTGTTCATTAATAAGGGCACAATGAAAAATGGTTCGATCATCGAGCTCGCATTTTGCAAGGCTAATAATGCGATCGCCGTGAAGATGCTCCCATTAGCTGATTATGTGCAAACATCCAAGCATTATAAATTCTAGGTCTATTTCAAACCACCCACGATTATGCATGCAGGCGTGGGTGATTGATTCACGACAATGTTTCTCGTTAATATTATTTCAAAATAATTGCATTACGCTCTGTGCAATTAAAGTGTTTTAAATATTTTAATGGAATGAAATTTCTTTAGAATAGGTAGATTAAATCAGTTTTTTTAAACGCAAAGAATACCATTATAGAAAAACGAAATTTGAAAAAATGTCTCTAAGTTATTGGAAAAAGTTGTGGATATTCATTTCTTTCATGAATTGCGACGTAAACATTTGCACAGTGTTTCTCATATTAGCCTTGCAAAATGAAAAAAGTTTCTCGTCCTGATCAAACGGGAAAATATCAAGAAAAAATACTTGAGAGATTGTTGAGACACGAACAGATGGCCACGTGGGACATAAGACACTTTTTGACCTCTGGTGCCATTTTGTAACGTTTATGACATCGATGGTAATCATGTGGATTTATCAGCTACCGTAAAATACGCAATAGAATGGTAAACAATAGGCTGTATTTTTAGATTTTATCAAATTTTTTATAACACTCTTTCTCTACGCATTCATCTGATGTAATCGACGTAATTACAGTTCATTCCAGTATTTGCCCTGTCTCCCAAACATAATTCATACCACATTTTTTATCACATATTGCGCCTAAAAGCACAAGCAGAAAAAGTAAATGAAGTAGAATCTTTTCGCAGAAACTTTCTATAGGGGCAAGTTATTACGAATGAATTGTTCGACGGATAAACCGTCGCATTAAATTGAGATTTATCACATTATGCGGTAATACGCAGAGGTTGATTTTCTCTAATAGAGGGAACATGTTTTAAACATCAAGCTTTTACAGTAAAATAAAACATTTTGTTAATCTAAATTAAAGTTAAATAAATACAAAGATTTTATCTGAGACGAATACAGTTCACAATAGAAAAGCAATAAGCAAACAAAAAAAAAACACCCCTGTGTTGATCTCGAAAAGACTGGCCAACTCACGTATCCCGATGAAAGAGCTTTGTTGTTGGTAGCAATTTCATGGCTGATCGCGTCCCTCAGGATTCGTGTATAACCGACTTCTCACTTTTCGCTCTTCCAGTCGTCTCTCAGTCGGTTCGTTCATGCCTTCAAATTCGAGCTAAAGAGAAAAAGGTCGAAGATGCCGTAATTGATCGATGGAAAATGCCAAATTATCAGCGAACCCCTCTTTCTTATCCCGCGAAAAGGAAACCGAGAATATTCCTTAATTAAACGAAGCTCTTTGGCTTGTAGCAAACGGAGCCCCTCGCTATATCGGTTCGTGTTCGGAGTATGTTGTAAGAAGAAGGTCGATTTGGATGAATGCCTCGACTGAGACGCGAGGTCCCGACACTGGTCCAAACGTACGAAAGATCTTTAAAAGATGCGCCCGAAGGAAAACTTGAAATAAGGACTCGGCCTTGGTGGGAAAGGGGGAGATGAAATTCAGGCCAAGTTACGAAACAGGATCACGAAAATTTTGCTATTCCCCGCCAGCGGCAACATTACCGGACGTCTTCTGTGCAGCGGCTCTTCTCCCGCGGAAGTAAATATAAGCGCCTCCGAGACATTGATGAATCGAGCGGAATTTGTAACCTGTGTTATAGCCCGGTAAAGTTAATATAAAAGTTGTGCGCACGAACGTACCCGCGCGGTATGAATCCGCGTTCATTTTTCTTTTCTCATAGCTGCTTTTTATTCCATAAAACTTTCATCCACCCTTCCGTCCCGTAACTTTTGCCTCTCTCTTTTTTTCCCTCCGCCGAGACGGCCATCGTGCATCTCCGAGCTAATATTTGCGGTTGATTACGGGGCTATAGGCTTGGTCCGTTCTTCGTATACAGACTGAGGGGGGGTCGGCTTCGCGTCATCGTCCGCTGAGATTTCAGACGGCGAATAAAAACAGCGCAGGCTTTTTTGGCCGATACTTTTTTGCGAAAAATCGATCGATGTCTAGTGGGTGTCATTGTTCCTGGGTAAACTGCCTACCGTTTAATGAATGAAAAGGGTGTCGTATAACTACGAGTCAGTTTTGGTGCAAATTGAGCTCCGTTCAGTCGAGCTTCTTAGACAACGAAGTGGCTGGGAGTTGCACCGACGTCGTGTTAGTTTGATTGATATTAATTAAAATTCGGTAAAAAAAAATTGAGAGGTAAAGTTGTACGCGCTGCGTCGAGGAGAAGTGAACTTCTTGACCTTGCTGTTTAAACAAGTACAGCGTTCGTGCATAATGCGACTTAATAATCCTTCGTGATAAATGATACAACTGAAAGGGGAGAAAAAACTCGCTTACCCATGAAGCGCGAACAAGGAATGTTCTCGTTTAAAAGTAGCTGGCAATGGAAGCTGGAGTGGTGGAAGGCGACCTTTCGAAATAAAACAATGGAAAGCGATTTTCTTGCAAGTAACAATTCGCTTGCTGTATAATTTTATTAGAAAAGAAGAGGTATAGAAATACTTTGTAACTCAGAGGCAGGTAACGGGAGATAAGCAATCCTAACAGTTGATAAAAAGAAGAAAAAGAACAATTGGTGAAACAGATATATTTGTACTTTCCGAAATCCTACCGTTTCCCTTCTCTTAAGTAAAAGGCCGGAGTTCAAGTTAACTCTGTAAAAGTGTCGAACAACTTAAAAGTGCGATACTTTTAACATTGTATTCGTGATTAGAATACGCGCTACAAGTTTTACAAACATTTTTATATTAAAAAACTCATAATTAAATAAAAATTCATTTTTAGTGTAAGAGACGAATTTTCATAAAATTAATATTTATTAGTACACAATTTATTGCAAGCTTGCAATTTTCTCTTCTTAATATTAATATTAATAATATTAATTAAGGAGTTAACTGGTTTAAATATGCTTTTCCATTCATCAGTTAAGCAAATTCAGAAGTTCAGAAATATAATATAATTAGAGAAAATAACACCATTTAATTCTACAAAGAATCTAGAAATTATTCAAGAGATAAAATAAATAGATAATTATAAATGATAAATAACTAACAGTAAATTAACATGAAACATTATTAATAACGTCTAAAATTAGTGTATTTTATGTACATAAACGGAATATCTGATCAGATAGTTACTAATTACTTCCTCCAAATTAACTGGTAGTATCTCGTTAAGGGGGTTATATACTCAAAAAGGTTCCAAAAATCAATTTTTTTTATTTGATTTTTTGATTCTATACTTTATCTAAAACGTAGAAAAAAATTTT
>JAWWEO010017542.1:0-23112 GCA_035582975.1 Ormyrus labotus
GTAAATTTTAGTATTTTAAAAAAATTACAATTTAAGCCATAACTTTTGAAATTTTTTTAATTTGTGCCTGAAAATTTGTTTCTACGTTTTAGATAAAGTATAGAATCAAAAAATCAAATAAAAAAAAAAATTGATTTTTGGAACCTTTTTCAGTATATAACCCCCTTAAGGCTGCAAGTAGACGCGCTACGAAAATCATTTTTATTCTCTGGCCTAGGTGGGGCACAAAAAGGCCAACAGTTTTATTATTATTCAAATATTAAATAAAAAAGTAAAGGTACTTTCAAAATGATTGTTCTAAAATTTACAATTACGTTACATTATACTCGAAGTAGCCTAAGGTTAAAAGTAACAATCTGATTTTACATAAAAAGAATGGAAAGCAGTAAAGAATGAAAATAACGTAACAGCATGAGCAAGACAGACGCATAAGCCACGTCTGACCAATACAAATTGCCACTACTAATTTTCGTGCCGCGAGAAAAAAAATCACAATAAAACGCACCGCTCTGCGGCTTTTATTCCCCTTTTTCCGTCGCACAGTTTTTCACGCGTTTTTTTTTTTTTTTTTTAGGCTATTAAATTATTTCCTGATGTTTTCGGGAGGTTGAAAATTGGTCTTTTCCCTGAAGATCGCGGTCGGGTCTCACAAGTAATTCTATCGAATCCTACGAGGAGACATTTTGAAAAGTCGCTCGAGGGAGCAGATTACCGCGTGTTATCGTTACTTTTCCATGAAATAAAGAACGAGTTCACTTAAATAAATAGACGTTTTTACCCGTCGTCAGGAATCGCATTTCAGCAATAATTTCTGTGTAAATAAGTATTTATGAAACATATTAATATATTAAACTTCTGTCAATGTTTTATTTTAAAATGTTTTTTTATACAAAATACAGCTGATTAAAAATTTTCAAGCGTTCGAAAATTTCACTTCGAAATTACATTTCGAGGCCGTCAATATTTTTTTATCGGGTAAATAAATCTTCATCGTCCAAGAGTTAAAAATTATCTTCCTATTAAAACGTATTTAACTTTTATCACTTTAATGAAATTTTACGATTTACGACTGATCGTATCTTTCGAGCTTCGGCGAAATAAATTTTCATTTGTTTCTTCAATCATTTCTTCTCGAGCGAATTGTTTATTTGCGCAATCGAAACGCAAATTTGTTCAAGCTCGATCATATCACTCGAAAATTCCGTAGCAAATCAATTTAACCCAATCGCCTATATAAAATGAAATACAATTTCCAACCCCATTCTCATTAGAACTCGACTCATTATTCATAAATTATTAAGTACACGTCGTTAACGTAAGCACAACATTCAGCCTCCTGTCGGAGCAGCGGCAGCAGCAGCAGCAGGATTGGTCGAAGCCAAGTTGGGAGAGCCTCATTAAATAACGCATGCACGTACGTTTACCCCCCCCCCCCCCCTCCGCGTCGAAATCTCGTACAAATATAATCAGTAAAACATTACAATACGGAGCTCGGCACTCGGCACCTCTAAAGATCAAAGTTTCGCTTAATAAGAGTGAAGTACGCGGGTTCGCGCCGAAATTGCAGCGCCTACATAAAGTGCGCATTCGCCCGCTGCGTACGTACTTGCATAAACACAGCCGGGGATTATAAACGCGTCGGATCTTTCCTTCTCTCTCTCTCTACGCCTCTCGTCTGCATATATTCCGCTTGATGGCGCGTGCACATGCCGGGGTTATACGAGCAAAACTTGCGGCAGTTATATTAAAACGCAGGAAGAGAGAGAGAGAGAGAGAGAAAGTGGAGAAACTCGCGAACGGTCGGGATGTATATATATATTCCTTTGATATTAAAATAGGTTTAAATTCAGTTTCGCTCGAGGATTTCCTTGCGGCTTTCTTCACTCGAGTCGCAATCGTTTCTTTAATCGTCGAGAGGTCGGGGTGACTCTCCTTTTTTCTTCGATCGGCCAATCAGTGCCCGGACAATTGACTTTTCAAGACGCCGCGTCCTTATGAGTTTCGCGTCTCCTCGGCTTTGTTCGCCTCCCTTCGTTTACTCGGACTCCTCTTTGCGGATAAATTAACGGGCAAGAATCTTTATTGAATTTGTAAACCGTCCGCGCGACGCGTGAATTTTAAGTGAAATATTTTGCTTGAAAGCACTTGATTATCAATATTTATATCGGTGCCTTTGACGAATTTCTAGAAATTCTACCTCAATCTCGCCTGAACTTTTATTAATCTTCATTCACGTTCCTTCGTTTCTAGGAAGAAATAAATTGCTTTTTCCCGGACTTTCTTTTAATAGCTTTTAACGACTAATTTTTCCCTGCGCGACAAATAAAACGTCAAAATCTCAAGTTTCGAAACGGAAAATTGCGCATTTTCAAAGCACCAGAATTCAATTTAAGCAGTGGTGCTTCGTTCCTCGTTAAACTACTTGTTTTACCTCCAAATAACGCGAAGCAAGCGAAAATTGGCAGTATATATTCTTTACCCCTTTGAAGGCTTAACAATTACCTTTTAATACCCTTGAAAAAACAGAGGGGGAAAGGTTTTCTTTTTCGACCAAATTATCAAATAAGCCTTTGAGCTATTCAGCGAGTTCCGCAGGTAAAACACGGAATAGCTAATGCGCGCGGGCATGAAAGAGCCTCTGTTTTGCAGGAATGTTAATGAGACGAAGAAACCTGTACAATTAACTTTCGTCGGAAGGGGGAAAATTTATATTTGCAAATGCGCAAAAGCACAAAGGGCAGTAATGGTCGTTCTTGATAATCAGCACGCCGTTGTTAAAGATTAAAATAAAGTTTAATTGTATTATCTATTTTGTATGTTGCAGGTACGTGCGAACATCCTGTTGAATGCTCGATATGTGAGTAAAATTTATAATAACATTTGCATTTGTAGCGTTACGCACAATTTCGGAGAGGGTAAAGTTGAATTTTAATGCGTTTTGTAATGTATAAAAGTAAATTGTAATTAGATAGATGGTTCTTTTTAACTTGACTTTTATTCACATAACTGAATATTTTATCAATATTTTATTAGTTAAACGGCAGTATTTCATTTGTACTATTATCCTCTGACAGAATTCACCCATTGGTAAATTTAAAAATCTAATGAATTAAATATATTATATACATTCAGATTATAACTAAAACTTAAAACAATGAAACCCCCCCTGCACTGAGAGAAATGTATATTAAAAATTACTATTTAAATAGTAACGGTGGGACATACTTGACAAATGAGAAAAATTACTATTTTTTATAGTAAAATTTAATACATATGTATTAAAATTTATTATATATAGATTAATTTTTAATATTTTATATAGTAATTTTTCTCATACGTCAGTATGTCCCACCGTTACTATATAAAATAGTAAAAATGAATACATATATAATAAATTTTAATATACCAGTCTCAGTGTGTGTTTACAACAACGCAGAATAATGCTTACTTACATTTTGCACGAACTGAGAATGACGTGCCCTTACTGTATGAATAATCAGCCTTCATGTTTGAACGTATTGGCTTGTACGGACTTAATTAAACCCAAAATTGTAGTATAAATATCTTTTATGTTTTCAATAAGCTTTGATGATGGCTCCGGAAATTAAACCATTAAATAAAATATTAAGAATTTATTAAAATAATAAAATAAATTACTTCGTTGTAATAAATGCATTTTTCATAGAATTTCAGAAAACTGAATTTATTATTTAAAGTTTATGAAGTTGTAATTTAAATTCGCTTTTAATGATAAATAACTTTGATAATTAAATGATAAATTCTGCGCATTACCAAAACTGAAAAACATTTAAAGACCGACACAAAAAATAGCTCTCATTTTATAAAAAGGTCCAATGAAAAAAAAAGATTGACATACAAAAATATTATTTACTTAGCTCGTAAAATTTGACTTCGGTTTATCTCAATATTTCCAATCAAAATCCAATCACCAGAAGCCCGCAATTCGTCACGTACAAAACAATGCCGCAGATTACAATCAACTTCTTGGCCAATATCGAACTACGCTAATGCAATAGCAAACTATTCACCCCTCGGGTCACCGCGCGCAAGACGTTGTACATATCCGCTAAAACTTTCGGGCAATTCCGCAGACGTCAAGCTGGCAAGCAAAGCTCCGATTGTTGAAAACAATATCCCGCAAAATGTCTTGCCCTCCCGTCGACGCGAAGCCAAAACGACGTCACGGGCCATCAGCAAAAAAGCGCGCGTCTCGCGACGAAGAGAGACAATCAGCGCGCGAACTGCGAGAGAGCGTTGAAGTTTCCCGCGGCTCTCTCCGCGAGGCGACAAACGTTTAATCTTCGCAAAAAGCTCCCGGCGATGCATTTCAGAAATAATTTTCCAACTCCCTCGGCGCAGCTCGCGAGGCTCGAGAAGAGGCCACTAACTCCTCCGCCTACACCGACGGCGTGCGCAGTTGAATTTAATTAGCCTCGAAAAAGTTATTTAATTAATAATGCAGAAGGCCGGATGTAAGGGGCAGCTGCCGCGGGACATTAACGGGACGCAGACTCCAGTGTGCCGCTTTAACGAAATCGGCAAACTACACAGCGGCATCCTTTGGGGGACCGGCCGCGTGTCCTTGTCGTCTCTCCCGCGATGCGAGGCGGACGAGACTCGTCGCTCTGCGCTCCGATGTAGCCCGGAAACGAAGCTTTACGAGGTCGCGACAAAGGGGGAATTAGGCAAAGAGTCGCTGAAGCGATTACCGAAGTTGAATGGAGGCGCTGCTGGTAAAGCATCGTTCGTAATTTTTTTTTTTTTTTTTTTTTTTTGCGGAAGTACGCATATTTTTTACGATTCATTCTAATGAAATTTTCGGAATTGGGTCGAAATCAACCTGATTGCGACAAACGCCAGTATGATATTCTAATTAGTATTGAAATCAGAATAAATTGTTTGTTTATACAGTAAAATTTATTTAACGTTTATTTGCTTGAAAATTGAGTTAAATAATCAACTAAACTTATTAAAAGTGTAACTGTACTAAACTGTAAAATCCTATCGATATAATACCAATAGGATTTTTTTTCATTTTATTTTATTTTATTTTACTTTTTTTTTTAGAATAAAAAAATTTGTAAAATCTTAGATTACAATTTTTCGAACAAAATAAAAATTTACTTTTTCCAATTTTTATTAAACAATAATAGTGCTATTTATTTTTAAATTTTGCAAAGATCTAAGAAATTTTTAAAAGATTCTCAAAAAAGTGATTCAACTTTTGAAATGTTTAACTTTTATATTTTATATTTTTATATTACACCCAATTCACTGCTGACTTTAAAAAATTTTACTTTCTTTCTTCTTTCATTTAAACTTGCATTCGAAAATCTTCATAAAACTGAAATCCAGTTTTTATTACAGTATATAATTTAAACGTCATTTCAAAAAAATAATTTTTATCTTTACTTAAAAAAAGCTTTACAATTTAAAAAAGTAAATGACTACAAAAATATATTTCAATTCAAAAGTTAATTTGCCACGCAGAGGCCAACGAGCAATTCGCACATTGAAATCCCTCAAGTGCCAAAAGCCTACCCGCACCGTGATAAATTCCAATCTCCATACACGTTCCCGTTTTGATTTAGCTCCCGAGGCCTAAAGAAAACAAGCCCACCGGCGGAAATGTTTTTCTCGCGCGCTCCGTACTGCACAGGCTCGTCGATTCGAATTCGGCCGCGGCGTCGAATGAATTCTAAAAGCCTCGAAAGGGCCGAAAGTTTCTCCGGTGTAATCGCGCGCAACTCGCCGAGTATATATACGTACAGAGAGCAGAAGCGTCGGCGGCCGCCTGAAAGAAAGTATATACACAGGCCAGCATTGCGCCAACGGTCCTGAGGGCGCGGCTGCACGCTTGATTTCAAAAACTCCCCAAGGGCATTCGTTCTCTCTCTCTTTCGCTCCGGGAAAGCAGCTGCTCTTTTTTCTCTCGCTCGCTCTTCTCCTTTTTTTTTTTTAATCCGTGGAATAACACTCGCGCGAGCTTTAAGAAAGAAAGGGGAGCACGTTCTCGAGACTTTCTTTCCCTCTCGCGAGAGATGCGCTCTTTAAGTTTGTAACTTGCTTAATTGATTTTTATCGCGTTAAACTAATTAGGGGGTTTCGGCGGTGCGCTTAAAGCGAGGAGTCGTACAACCGCGCGCCGAGCTTCCGCAGCTCGTTAATTTGGGCTTCTTGTGCAAAAAGCTGGAGATGATACCCACTGTTGAGTTGAAGTTTCGAGAATGGGAGATATAATCCCGAAACGTCGAGTGAATTTTTTTTTTTTTTTCAAAAACTTTCCGCTTGTACCTTCTTACTGAATAAGCACATTTGTGGATATCTTAATAAGAAGGGCGAAGAAAAGTTTTTTCATCAAATATAAATGACGTTCAAATTAAGAAATTAAAAGGCGATTCAGTGTGCGCGATGGTAAGTTACTTTTTAACGAAGTGCTTTATACCAATTTATTTTTAACATTTTCAATGGGAGCAAAAAATCAATATTTTATACAAAAAATAATCTGTAGTGAGAAATCTGCAGTGAAAAAGGAACAATAAAGACAATTACAAGCGTTTCTTTAAGCTTGTAATATTTTTTAAGCGAATAGAAGACAATGAAAGCTGAGCTCATAGATTGTACCTTTTATTATTTTTTTTACGCATTTGAAACGAAATAAACTTCGTGCAAACGTAATATCGAAATAACGACCGGACTAAATGCGCCGCCTCGGTTCCCCGACACAATAGGCTCCGTAAATATGTTTAAACAAAAGAAAATGTCGAAGAAAAAATACCAGCGATCGTCAATCATCGAAGGATTTCCATCAAAAAACTCCGCGCAATTTCACTAGAAAAAATATCTGTCAAATGAGAATTCCACTCAACGGTCCATTTATCAGATGACAAAACCACCGACACGCATTTTACTCCCGCGGAGTTCATTCGGCGCCGCGCGCGGCACTATTATATCCGCAGACTTGAGCTCTGCCGCGCGTCCATTCGCATTTTTTCCTTCGCGCGGCATCTGTCAAAATGAAAACTAATGACAAAACTCCCGTCGTAAAACGATTAAAACTTTCCGTCCTGCGGCGGCGCGATAAAAAAAAAGGAGCGACACAGAGAGAGAGAGAGAGAGAGAGAGAGGGAGGGAGAACGAAAAAAAGCCCAGTTTCTCAAAGGCTCGACCAGATAACGAGTTTCCGGGAAATGGTACGCGAGCAAAAAACCGGGGGACTTAGGCAAAAAGAGCGAGCGAAACGCTGCATACGCAGATGGGAGTAAAAATAAAAGATTGGCTGGAGTGTACGTGGCTCGACGAAATTTCAACTTGTAGCGGAGGCCGGCAAAAATTTTGGCGCGACGTGGAAGGGTTTAATGATAAACCAATTTTTTGGATAGTTTTCTGTGACAGATTTAGTCGTTTTGTAAAATTGAGTAGATTACTTGTGTTACTGAACTTTTTGTTAATTAAATTAATAACAATATTTGGTTTAGGCACATAATTATTAAAGTATGAGTAATGGGAAACTGTTTTCTAAAGATTTGAAAAACTAAAGTGTGCTTGTTACGAGAGAGAGATATATAGAGTAATGATATGCACATTATAATGTTTTTCGCCGTAAAACTTTTGACATGATAGCGGGTTCTTGCGGCTTTGTTATTCCACGTTTTTGTTTACGTAGTTTTATAGCCTTTGTTTAACTTACTTATCCAACTAATTATGAAGTACTTTTCGACATTTTTTATAATCTGATAACTTCTGAAATTACAACATTAATTAGTAACTTAAAACTACAACATTAATTAGCAACCAAGTTTATAAATCAATCAAGTAAGAAAATGTACTTTTTTTTTGATACACCCCATTTTAAGTATTACCCAATATAACACTATGTACTAAAATGCCGATTTACAACATAAAAATTTCCTCCAAGTTATCGCACCGCTTTTTAATGAACTTTTTTAATCACTCGATGAAACGAGACTTCGGCTGAAAATAGACTCGAACAATAGTGCCCCTTGGTGCTCCAGAAAGGCGATCCAGTATAAAAAGCGCAAGCAAAGCTCAATAAAAAGGACAGGCGAAAGACACGCGGCAGCTTTTTACTCGCGGACAAGTGGGGCAAGTATAACAATCAAATCGCGCGGACGGCTGGCACGCAGCCGCCGCGCGCCGCGAAAAGGACCGCACGTCGGATCTTAATTGTTTTCCCTGTGGCCCGCCGCGGCCTTCCGGCCGTCGGGGGACAGTTAAATGACATTCATATCGGACGTGGCTTTGCGAGCGACGATAAGAGGGAGAGGGCCGCGGGCAATTTCAAAGGCTCTCTCTCTCTCTCGCGCCATCGAGAGTCCTACGGGATTTCAGACGGACGACGGCGACGGATGATCGGGGGAAAATTGAAAACAAGACACACGTCCCTTTCGCCCGCTATATCCCCGCGGACAAATTTGGATTTCAATCTTCCTCCTCTCCCGACTCTTATATCTCGTCCCGACGTCTGACAGCTTTCACGTCGTCGATGAAATTCGCGTAAATTTGAATTTTTCTCTCTCTCTCTCCCCGGCCTCGGTTCCCGCGCCTTTCCCCGTCTGCTTTATTTCGGATGGCTTTTTTCGACGGCCGATTCCTTCGGGGGAAAAGGCACTTTTGCACCCGGGCGCGCCTTGAGAGGAAAAGTCTGTAAAGCGCGGCCGCCGCGCGCGCCTTTTGTCGCAGCTGTTTTATGGTGATTGATTGACGCCGGATGGTGATAGATGTCGCCCGCTTCCGCCGAGCCGAGAACCTACTTACGGTGAACAAATTTCGAAAAATTGAGAGCCCCGAGCTGCTAAAAAAAAACGTTTCGTCGCGGTAACAAACGAAAGATGGAAAACGTCGGTTAATCAAATTTTTCACGAAGTTAAGACACGCATTGGACTGCAACGATAAATTTGTATCGCAATTTTTTCGCTTGTAAGCGCGATTCAAGAAGCTCCGCGAGATACGTTGATGATGCATGCGGATCCCGAATGATCCTCTTACTAGTAAGCGGATTTTAGCCGCACCAAATTTAGTCTACTTCCCAGTCCGTTTCGGGCTTTTACGTGTACCTTTATATATTTATAACGTGACTATAAGAAATTTCCGAGTAAAGTACGAGGCGATATTTCTGTCATGCGAAAGGCGAGAACTTTCAATGAATCTAACATAAATTCGCTTATTCGCGTAACTTATATATTTTGAATTGGCAAAAAGTTTAAATTAAAGGAAACTTTCGAGCGAGAAAGCTTTTATAAAAATTGTAACTCCGTAAAAAGTATCGACATTTTGTTGCTCGCGGTAAATTTTTCCAAGTTTTCCGACAAAAAAGAAGGACAGAAATCCGAAATTTTGAAAGGAGAAAATCAAGACGCTTTTATTCTTAATTGACGGTTTCGGCGGGCGATGGCATTTCTCGCGATAAAAATCAAAATTTGAGTCGCGTCTCATGAATCACAAATGCTTACAGAACTGACCACACTCGAATCCCAAACAGTTCGAGAATAAACCACAAACTTACGAGCAATAAAATACCTTAAATCTACTTTCCCAATGTTTTTCACAAACAGAAATTCTCCATCCTCGTATATTTATCTTACCTCCTCCGCCCGCAACAGTCCAACCGCAGCATTCCGAAAAGCGGCAAGAAGCGGCCTCATGATTCTTTCATAGTTCATGAATTCTCAGGGGCGTTCGCGCTTTGCCGCGGCTATTATTGCCGGGCCGCGCTCTCTTGTCCTTTTTTCCGTCGGCGGCGGCTGCGACCGACTCTCGAGATTCGCGTCTATTTTCACGCTTCGCGCTTACGCATTTAGCCCCCCCCCCTCCGGGCCTCGTAATTAATCGCCCCGTGCGGTTCCCGTTTCGCGGCCCTTTTTTGCGGCCGACTACTCTTTTCTCTCCTTCTCCGTCGAGCCCGAGTTATATGGACGGGGCGGCGCACGGGCCGGAATTAAATTTACGCCGGATGATGATGTAACGAGCTGTCGGGCTATCGCGATTAATCGCCTGGTTAATTCGCGGCGAGAGCGCTCGGCGCGGTAATTTCACCGACGATGACGCCGCGAGGCGAGGGGCTTCTTTTCCAACTTTCTCAGCGGCGATTATTATCGTTTGGGTTGGCTTGATCGCGCCGGCTGATTATAATGCGACGTCTTTGCAAACCTCGTTGCGAGTAATGATCGTCGAGTTTGGGGTTTTGATGGGGGAAAAAATTGGTCGGTTGTAACGATGAATTTTTTTTTTTTTTTTTAAGTATAGTCTGGTCTAAAATTAATTACACTTAATTGTAATGAAAATTAATCATGCTTCGGATTTCGATAACGTGTAAATGTTTTAAGTTTTTCAGTGTATAAAAAGTGTTGTAATAAGAGTAACCACATTACTGATTATCTGTTTTGTGGTAAAAGTATCTTGTCTACAGAGCTGATTCCAAACAAAGCATACAATTAATGTTCCATTGCTGATATATAAAGTTAATTGAGGTCTCTTAGTCCAGAATATTAATAAATCAAAATTTCTAAATAAAGAAGAGTTACATCTTAATAATTGATTAACGGAGTAGGTTCTGTTATTACTTCAGACAATCTTTTAATCAATGTCATAAACGTAATTCATTTAAATTAAATATAAACAAATAATTTACACTACTAAATAAATTAATTCAATAAAAACATCCGTTTTGCATCTGTTGCTCGTCCAAATTAATTATCTGACCTTCCTAATTATAATAAACATTTGCAGACCGAAGCTCCGAGTCCGAATTCGCCGAGCAAACATTCATAAATAATCGATAATTCGACGCGCAATTCATAAATTCTCGCGTTTCTGCGCTTGAACCATTGCTTCCTTCGAGTTGGCCGTCCGTCAAGCCGCGTCCGCCTTGCTTGCAGAACCCATTTTTCCCCCCCGATTCCCCGGGCCTTTATAAATTCGAAAAGATCTCCGAAGAAGCTTTCGGAGGCAAATGGAAATCCTTTGCTTTTATTTGCCTCGATTTCCGGGCAGCTGAACAAACTCATGGGCAACCGACGGGACTGGGAAATCGCGTTACTTAGCGCGGTGCTCCCTTACCTTTCCTCCCCCGATTCCTCGGCTGCCCTGCAGGTCCACTCGCCCGCACACACACGGGGGCGAGTGTGTGCAACTGACCGTGAATTGCTCCGGACGGTTATGCTCACTAAAGCAGACCCCCGGGGGACTTCATTCTCCGCCGCCTCTCGCTTTTGCAAAAACTCGAATTTTCCGCGAGGGCTTTTTTGGACGGTTTCTCGAGATTATCTTGGTTGGGGGTAAATTATTCTCGCAGGCGGTGGCTTTTTTTCGATTTTTTTTTTTTTTTTTTTAAGATTTGCAATTTTTTTTCAGATTTTAACTGTTATAATGCACGTAGCGTTTCTCGGAAAATTCAATTACTGCATGGATGGTTTTCATTTTTTTTTTATATAAATTTTAGTTTTATATATCCCAAGGTGTGCCAAGACGCGCGAGAGACTCAGTGCAACTCAGTACAGGAATCGAGTGCTTCCCGCATATTAAGTATGCACCTCAAATCAAACTTCTCACGTATGAATTTTCACGCATGAAAACGTTCAATTTTCGATCTGTATAGCTACTGAACTTTTGAGGAAATACTAATGTAGGATTTTGAAATTAAAGTAAAAATAACGATATGTTGGGTGTCAAAGGGTTAATAAAATGAAAATAGACGGTACTTCATGAATCAAAATTATTTTCTTATATAAAGTTTCGTTACAACTGAATCAAATTATTGATAGATCGAAATCGCGCACGAAATTTTCGAAAATAATTCTTCTCCGCCGAAACTTTTCCCGGGAGAAAGGAGCATTTTTCATTATTCATGCAGTTACAAAAACTCCAGGATTTACAGGAATGAAAACGTTAAAATATTTTCAGCATTTTAGAATTTCGCAGCGGTAAAGCAAACAACTTATACCTCTCGGTATATATCTCGGCGCTCTCTCCGCGCTAAACTAGAACTCCCGATATTATATACGGCGATCCGAAAAAAGAAAAAAGGGCCCGAAGGAACTCGAAGAAAATTGGCGGTATATCATGCATACAGCGGCGGCGCGCGCCCCATAAAACCTCCGTGCGCGCGGCCAAAAACACACGAACGCGTCACGCTCCGACTCGGCCGTTTGGCTTTCCATCGAGCCATGAAATTCAAAGCAAACTCCATTTCACGATTCGCGACTCCTACATCGGCCATACCTGCGTAAACAGCGATCCTCCTCCTCTCTCTTCCTTTCCGTCCGGAAGAAAAAGGACGAGAGGAGAAAGTAAAGTATATAGCTGCTTCGGCGGAGAGATGTACACGGGGGGGAGGGGGAGGGGTAGTGACACCCACCGGAGCTCCGGATTTTAGCTCGGCGCATCACGAAATCTGCTAGTGAAGGGACAGAGTTCAAGAGAGGGCTGGACGAATCTCATTAGCCCGGGTGGAAACTGTGTTAGCTGCCGCGAAAACTTGCACCGCACAGCGGCCGCAACTTCGGCGCGCGGGGCTTGCGAACTTTTTGCGGCGCTCTCTCTCTCTCTCGGCTTCAATCTTCATTTTTTCCGCTTCATCCGCGCCATTTT
Source organism: Ormyrus labotus (assembly GCA_035582975.1). Taxonomy (NCBI): domain Eukaryota; kingdom Metazoa; phylum Arthropoda; class Insecta; order Hymenoptera; family Ormyridae; genus Ormyrus; species Ormyrus labotus. The sequence goes on from JAWWEO010017542.1 coordinate 12,631, forward strand.
CACGGCTCTTTTCGCTTTCTTTTCTTTTTTGCGTTATTAGTGGGGGTTTTGGAAATATTCACGGTTTTTATCTTAAATGCGGGTGGTTGCTCTTTTTTACGGTAGAGTTTGTGTTGTTACTGAGGTACTAAATTTTTATTTTATTTACACACCATACCGAGAACTAAAATAAATATTTAAAAATAATTCCTTTTTCTTTCGTTCTTTCTGCTGTTTATTTACCCGTAATATGATGTGATATTCCTGCCGAGTAGAGAAAGAAAAATATTGTAGAAAAAGTTATAAATGATTCAGTAAAAATTTAGTACCTTCTCTTGAAACAATCAAAAAGACAGCTAAAACACAAAAAAATTAACAAATTTTACAAAAAAGTTTACTGAAAATTTTTGAATATTTCATTCAATTCTAGTAAGTATTCCTTTATTTTCATTCATTCTTGGTAAAATATTTTTCTCCGTGTACATAAAAATAATCTGTACAAAAAAATATCGGAAAATACAGAAAATAGTAAAATTTAATGGGGTGTTAAACCTTTAAAAGTGTTCCCTTTAAATTACTCTTAAAAAATATAATTAAAAAGTTATACAGTCTGGCGCAGTCTCGTCCTATATAAATTGCTTAAATTTAAAAGGCAATCCAATTTATTTTAGTAGCAGTATTCTACCGAATATATTCTACTGAAAAAACGATATTCGGAAAAATGAACAGACAATTGTTTACAAACTCTCGTTTTCTTCTTTTTACAAATAGCGTTCAATTAAAATCAGTATGACAAAGCATCTGTTTTCTTCTTCGCGATTCTCGGCAAAGCATTTTTGTGCCCTTGTTCGTTGCTCAAAGTGTATATACCGATTCTTTCCCTGCACCTGCTTAACTTATCAAAGCTCGCAGATTAGCTAAACAAAGGATTAAAGCAAAAGCCTTACAGCGCTTCCAGAATCATTCCACTGCCGGCTCCGAACAAAGCCAACACTTGCTCTTAATCCATCGCGAGCACAATGCAGCAGTCCGTATTCAGCGGGAATTTTCGGCACCGGGTAAATTCTCCGCCCCTCTCCCTCCCGCGACTCCGGCGTCAAACCTGTTCCGCCGGCGACGTCTCATATACTCGCCGGGGAAAAGCAGAGGCTTTGAAAGAGCCGCGCGTTTGCTTACCGATCCAGTCCTCGGGGATTCCCCGGCGTGGCTTTGTGCGTCGGTGAGCGTGGCTGTGTGTGTGTGTGGGCGGAGGCCGGGAAAAAAGATTCAATAAACCGCGAGTTCGAAGTTTCGCGAGCGGGAGTTGTCGACGGCTTCGAAGCGAGCTGCCAAGAGCGTTTAAACTTTCAGGTGCCACACGGTTTCGCATTTCTCGTCGGATGAATTATTCTTGTTTTAAGGCTTCGATCAGGCAAATTGAGTGCTTTCCGAAAAAGTTTGTCGCCCGAGCGTTTGTGCGCCGATTGTACGAGAGGCGGAGGCGGGCAATAACTGATAAATCAATGCGGCGACGATATTTACTTTCGAAAAAGGCATAAAAGTTAGATTCGCAAACTTTTTCGTTCGCGGTATTTTTTAGTGTTTTTCGTTGCTCAATGAGAGCTTTAAACATACACTGTTCTGCAAATGTTGCCGTCGGCAACGTGTACACAAAATGCACTACTCGGCGCAGTTTGTAATTAAACTACTTAAAATATCTCAATGAAGCTCTCGACGAAAGTTTGCATCATTCGCGGAGTGCTTAACATTTTTAAGTACCATTGTTAATTCTTTGATTTATGTATAGCTCGAATAATTAAAGCAAAAATTGAAGACCTTATTCAATAATAATTATTAAAAAAAAAATAAAAGAATTATTATTAAACGTAAAATCAAATTCTCAAAGTTTATCTAATTATACAAACTAACAAGTTATATTAATAGTGTAATTACTTTTCAGTTGTTATGGTAAAGTTAGTATTTTTTATAGTTTAAATGCAGTTCTTACGGCAAATATTAAAACGAAATTCATATCACATTTAAAATTAATCGTTCAATTATAAAATTAACGGCAATAATTAAGTGTCAAGAATACAAAATTTAATCATTAAAAATTTGACAGACATGTGAAATATATAACCCTCTTTTTTGGGACAATGGTATGATAAAAAAATTAATGATCGATCCTCAAAAAAGGATTCTGTTTTTATATTTTTAATTCTCGACAATGGAGTGTGCCTCAATCAGAATTGATTAAAAAAAATTTTTATTTCGCCGTATAAAGTGGAAATTTTAATTTGACATTTACGCAGCTGTAACTCCGCCGGCTTAACGTCGGAGATTTAATTCCTTACTAAAACTCCGTAACGCGATTGCCGCTCTTTCCGTTTCGCAATTTAAATATAAACGACTCACTTAGTTTCAAAAGTGCGTTCCTCTCGCGACTGCGAAACTCGCGCAATTATCGCGATCCGGCGCAATTTATCGGGCCGCTTTTCGAGTGACAAAGACGTGCCGCGCGCAAAAGTCAAGTCGCACAAAAGTCGCGGAAATCCAGCGAATCGGAAGCTCCGCCGCCGGAATATGCGTTGCTGATAAAATTTTGATGGTGAACGCGGAGAGGGCGGGAGAAACGATCGCTATCAATGGGAATAAAGGATACACGTTTCGTCGCGCGCCGAAGAATATATATTCCCCGAACAATGGGGCCGATGCGCGAGGTCAGTGGTGCGCAGGTCGAAAGGCGTTATATATAATGACGAAATTTCAGCCAGCGCAGATGTTTTTCTTTCATTTCCGCTTAACCAAAGGCTCCCTTTCAGCTCGGCGGACAATGAGGGAATATATATATATTATATATATATATATATCGACGGCTGGAATATACGTATTGCGTTTCACTTTTAAAAGAATCTTATATTAAATCGGAAATCAGCTTTTAGCTTGTCGCCTTTTAATTATCGATAACAAAATGTTTGTGGATGTTGCTCGTTTTTGTTTCGAATTTCAACGTTTCAGTATCACTCAATTTCCCAGGGTTGGTAGTTTAGTGAATGGCAGTAATCGTAATACTCATTTAATACATGTACGTATAAATGAACATGGATTGTTTATTAACAATTGAGGTAGTATGGTTAAGCAATGGCTTTTATTTTTAATAAATAAATAAATATAATAAAATCTTCAATTATTGCTTTTTAACAGAAATTTCACTATCTACATAAATCTATAAAATATAATGGAAATACTTATAGCTTGTTTATTGCCTTAGCTATTTCCACATTTACAACGTGAAAATCCCATTAGTTAGGTTTTTAGTGAAATGATAATCATGATGGAAATTGTGTAACATGGAAATGAGAATGAATTCGCAGAAATGCAAGAAAATAATTCTACTAAATGAACGAGAAAAGTTACAAGTATAATTGCAGCATTTACGCGGGAATAAGTAGACGTGCAAGATGCATTTTGCTACAGAATTTCCAGGAAAATGCGTCATTCTGTCGCCTTGTTTCGATAAAAGCTGGACGTGTGTACAGAGCAAGTAAACAGTGTTATTTTCGCATTATACGTTATGGCGCGATAGCAGTATTACAATGAGTTCTTTTATAAATAATGCTATATATCGATGTTGGATTAGAGAACAAATTTTTTTTAATTTTCTTTTTAAATTTCACACATTTAGTATTTTAAAATAATGACAATCCCTTGTAATTAGTGCGCTTAGAGGCGGAAATGAATATAAACTTTTTATGCGGATCCCCCTAATAAGAACCTTACTTAACGCAGCTGTTTGATGTAAAATGTTGCAATGAAAAGTAAAAATACTTTTACTGGGGAAAATAAAGTACCTTGTTAAATTAAATTAACACGTTAAAACCTAATTAGTTTTAGTTATTATTTATTCCATTGAAAGTAGTTTCTATTTTTAAATCCATAAACAAATTATATTGTTTTAGTGGATTTTAGTAATCCTCGTTAGTTCATGGAGGCGAAAATAAACTGAAACTAGACAACAGAGATTCATAGAGGGTTTAACTAGTCATTATTAATACATAGGAGTAGTTTCATTATAAACTGAATTCTCATCAACAAAATGTAATGTGAAAATTATAAGATATTATCCAGAAGCTTTTGTGCTAGATTAATTACACGATTTTGCTACCATCTATGTCTGTTATCTATAATTTTCTAATCTATATAATTGATCTATAATTTTTTTTAGTGTAGGTGATTGGTATCTAAATTTAAAAAGCAAACGTTTTAAACTTCTAAATATAAAAGAAGAATTCCGTATCAGAGCAATCAATCGAAATTGAAGAATTTTGTTAAAAAAAAATGTACATTTTTCGTAAAAAGAAATATATATAACTAAAATATTTTCCATTTGTGATTTATGTCGCAACATAACTAAAATGTAATTGCTTTAGTTTTTATGATGAAAACTCGAACTATTCCTTCAAAAGAATCGTTTCGGAAATAGTAAACGTCAATGTTAAATCTGCAGATACGCGTAACAATAGAACCCAAAGATAAGAGTTATGGGAATGGTCAAGCAAAACCAAAAAAACTTTATCTGCCCAAATATTTTTTTTTGTTTTACCTTTTAATTTTTTGCCCCATATAGAAGATGCGTGTGCAATTTACCTTCGGCCGTTCCCAGTAAAAAAGATTCTTCAAATTTTCGATAAAAAATAACAACGAAAACCATCAATCTTTACCGCTATGATTGAAAAGCAGTCAATTGCGCAAGTTCTCTATAAAAAAAGAATAGAACGCTTTTTACGCTGTATAAAAAAAATTCTCTTACTTTCAGTTGAAAGCGAGAAAGACGTAAATTATTTTAGGCTCTCTGAAAGGAACCATACCTCCGAAACGTGGCGTCATTTCAGGCTTAGAGCTGTTATTTTACACGAAATCACCATAATACCAAATGGGGTTATAACCGTAAAATAATATTGGCCAAATGGCCCTACACCCTTCGCTTGTAAAGTCGAACCTTTGTTTCCACTCGGAAATATCATTAATTATAGGCAGTCGTTTCGAGCATTTAGTGCGTGCGGATCCATGGCGCATTACGAGTTCCGCTGGCTGTGATAGTAAAGCAGCGTCATTATATAGCTATTCAGTTTTGCGTGCGGAATGCCTATTTTGTTTCGCGTTTCAGCGTCTGCTATTACTTCACAAAGCGTTGCTCTTATTTACCGCTTAATTGCTCCATTTCTTATCGTTGTTTGTTCGTTGTTGAAAAAGAGTGGCCGAAACGAAACCCTACTTTTCTCCCGCTTCGTCGACCCCATGAATTCAATTCCTAAGTGGTCTAAATGATAGTTTATGGTGATAATTTAAAGTAAGCGAAATTTCAAGTGGAGCATAGTTTCCATTTGTTAGCTATGGCGAGTTACTCGTTCTTTTATTCATCTAAATCATATAATTAATATTAGAATTACATGCGCGAATCATGAAATTGCAAAAATTTAGAATTACTAATTAATAAATACTATATGAAAATAGACCCATTTTTCATCGTTTTCGTCTGACTATTTTAAAATCTTTTCTACTTGTTATGTCAATTCTTGCATGTTTATTTAAAATCGGATAATTTACGGTATAATTAATAACAATATTAATAACTCCAAAGACAGTTTGCTTTTAACATTCTCATAATATTAGTCATTCTTAAAATGCAAGTCACTTTAAAAGACTTTCACTTTAAAAAAAAGGAAAAAGAAACGGAAGTTTTTTCAAACGGCACATGTTTTACGATTACAGTAGTGCGGCACAAGGCAAAATTTAGAAATAAAATTTCACCTCCGAGGCTTAATGAAAATTTATGTCCGCTGTATTTTATCTCTAAACTGTTGTTTGCCGAGTGCGCATGTGCACTTGAAAGTGAATGTCTTACGAGGCTCTGTGTACATTTAAAGTCGCTAGATCTGACTATTCCGAAAATTTTCACGTACTTTTTTCTGGAAGACTTTTTTATCTACATTTTTTTTCAAACTTTGCGCTGTGTAAGGGGAAAATTTTTCTACGTAGCATCTTTTCTTAAGTTAAACGTACCCCAACAGAATTTTCTGAGAAAAATAAGATAAAAGATAATTAAAAATTATTACTTTTCTTTATAGTTTTTCCTACTTACTTTTTAGACATTGTTTAATCAAAAGAAAATTACTACGACCTTTAATGTGTGCGCATGTAAAACTGCAAAATACGTTAAATTAACAACATATACAACAATTGGAATAATCGAAACAGTGAAAATAAACATTGAATTAAATTTACACTGACGTAATTGCAAACGATACCCGATTGAAAGTGTAACGTTTTCGGAATTAACAATGCTAATATTTGCATTGCATTAAAATGGATCGCAGCCCGAAAAATTGTGCGTTACACGATCAGCGCTTGCAAATTTCCATCGTCCAATCATAAATATATTCCTCGCAAATAAAGCAAAATCGGGAGCTCCGCTAAGAATTTTCCACCGACGAGGCCCCGAAATTTCGTACCGCTGCGCGCATATTTCATCGGATACCGAGCTCGTATCGTATTTATAGGCGAACGCTTAATCATTTAAGCCCATCGAGTCCGACAAAACACTTCGCGCCAGATTAGGCGAACACGCACGTGAAATTCCTTTCCCCCGGAATGAGCTCCTTCATCCGTGAAAAGTGTAATTCAGCGATGTTACCCGTAACGATCCGTATGTTGCATTTTCGGTACTTTACATATTGGGTAGGAGAACTGTAAAGCAGATTAGTTTCTGGTTAGAGTCGGGAAATTTCGGAGAATTGAAAATCGAGAACGGTTAGTAAAAACCGCGATAAAGCAGGTGTGTCTGCGATAAACGAGATTTTCGCTCAAAGGATTGGGAGCAAAGGACGGTTCCGACTAAAATTTTTCAATTCAATTACGCTAACTTGAAATTCCACGCGCTAACATAATTACCACTGCGAAAGCCATATCCTACTTTATCGCCCCCCAAAAAACTCCAACCCCCGTTAACAAAGCTCTCGCAATTAAGGAACGTAAAATCATCAATAAAATCGCCGAAAAGAGAGAGAGAGAGAGAGAGGGAGGACATTCCCGAACGCGAGTGCAAAAGTAAAAGTGAACGCTCGCTCGACTCCGGGATTCCCCGGCGGCCCGGGAGCAGAGCTCTCGGGCTCTTGTAAAATAATTATTCAGGCCGTTAATCATCGCGCGAGCGCAACGATAGCCAATTGGCGAATATATATTCAGCTCGGGGAACGAGTATAAGTGGGGGGGAGAAATGAGAGAGGAATGGATGCAGAGACGGGCGGGCAGGCAGCGCTTTACGAGATTGCGAGGCGCTGGTTGCGTTTCCGCTCGCGCCTCGGGTTAATTACCTTCGTTGGAATCATTCCCGAGGGGATGTTATTCCCTATCCTTCCCTCCCTCTTTTGCTCCGTGCCGATTCCTTTTTTTGTCTACCCTCTTTTTCTCCCCGCGCTGCCTTTTATCTATTATATTTATTTTTCGCTTTTATTTTCGAGCGCCCCTCTCTCTCTCTCTCTCTCTCTCCCCCCCCATTTTCGTTATCTCCTTTGCGTATTTGCTATCTTATTGTTAGCTTTCTCGCGCGTCGTAGCTTCCGCAGTCCAAGCTTTCTTTTTAACACTCCTCGCACTTTCGCTCTTAATCGAAATGGTACGGGACTCTCGGGTTAAACGGTCTTGCCTGCGCTCGAAATTATCTTGTCGGTGCCTTTAGAAAATTCGAATTGATGATCTTTTTCGCTTTCGCCTTCGATTCCGACTGGGTCCGTTGATTGCATAACTTGATCGTTGGACGAAGATAGTCCAATTAAAGCGATACGCGTTTTTTTTTCTCGCACAATGGGAGATGTCTTTTGTAATTCGAGTCGATGATTCTCCGCGTTTATAGCGAGGGGCTGTAACAATAAAATTGCTACTTCGGTCGAGAATTGCATTTTCTCTCTGCGCCGACTGCAATGGAATATACATGTATTTGTAAATTACGTCATGCCGAGCTATTTTGCATCTGGAACGTAGTCGTATCGTTCTGTAGCGTCAGTTCCGAATTATCAGCGCTGTACTTTCTATAAAGTTTTCGTGTAAATCACGAAATTGCTAAATCGCATTAAAACTAAACTTTATCAATTTGAGCGGGGGAGCATATATGGAGAGAAGTGCTCTCTTGATTATGCCATGAGAGTAGTTGCAATTTTCTCTGCTTCTTATATATATCGATATCTTCAACGCTGAAATATTGGAAATAAATAATATATTGGATTCGCGAAATAACGTCGCAGAAAAATAAATTGAAATGAAATACTTGCGAATATCTATACATCTCGTATCAATTTAGTTTCCTGTAGTTGAATTTTGCGACAGTAATCAAGAGATCAATGTTTCATTCGCTCTTAATTAAGTTAGCGCGCGCTTTAAATTACGCTCCGAGATTATGGAGATTAATTAAATATCAAATTACTCAAACATATAGAAAGAAAGTTAAACTCCGACGAAAGAGTTGTTCTCCGCGCGAAATTGTTTTTTTCTATTTCAAGCAAACGAAATCGATTTTTCCTCGAGTTACGACACGCTTTACCCTACAATCATCATAAACGGAATTCCTCCGAAACAACGATAATAAACCTTCCTCCGCAAACGGGCTTATACGAAAGCCGCACCTCCGCTCGCCAGCCACGCACCCCCGTGAACTCAATCTATCTTCCCGCGCTCTCTCTCCCCCGGCCGCGTTAAAAGCGAAAACGCGGCGGGTCAAACAGCGCTCTCCGACACTCTTCGGTCGGTGCGTTGATCCTCGCGGAGGTCCCGCAAAATGAACCTGTAGATACTCCTGCGGCCGGGACACCGAGAGAATATCCCGTCGAAATCCCGGGGATGAAAGCGGGATCTGCGGGGTCTCCTTCGAGTCTTAACGCGAGATTCGTGTCCCTCTCTATACACAGAGAGAGAGAGAGAGAGAGAGAGAGGGGGAGGGAGGTGGGGGGCGGAGTCCCGCGGGCAAGTTTCCCGCAGGCAGCCGTTAATTGCGGCGAACTGCGCCGACAAGCGCGATGCACGTCCAATATAAGTCCTGCATAATTTGTTGGAGGATTAGGCGCCGGCCAGCTGAGCACGCCGGTCCCTCCGAAAATTTACACGACCGGCGTCCCTCCCGCCGTATATATATACGGACGCCAATCGAGAAACTCTCTCTCTCTCTCTCTCTCTCGAGTCCGCCGGACCGAGAGGCGAGAGAGCGAGCCGATGCGAGAAGGTAACGGACTACTGCCGTCTCGGCCTCGTTTCCGCAGACGCGAACGTACAAGTGCGCCGAGCTTAAAAGGGTATACGTATCGACGAGGAGTCGCGAGCTTTGCGACGACCTGTCGGCAAAAATTTATCGATCCGAGGGTGTATCGCAACTAATAATGATGTTAAAGCTGCATTGAGTTCGCTGTCGGAGATCCTGGGCGTTAAACTCATATTTTTTTTCTGAGCTTTCAAAGTTTCGGCTTCGGTGACAAAGGCGCGATAATTAGGAAATGGGTATACTTTTTACGCTTTCGTACTTTCGCTTGGATTTAAAGTAGGTCAGTAGTAAACTTGATCGTGAAATATGAATATTTTTATCGAGAATTAATGCAGACTCTAATAAATTCAGTATTATTTTTAACGTTGCATTTAAAATTGAAGAAATATTATTCGGAAACCGGCGGCCGAAGTAAACATTCGCTTCAATTAAACAAAACAAACAACGCGCAAAAAATAATGTCAGGGATAAATTTGCAAAAACAGGAAAACCAAGCCCCTTTTTAATGTCCTCCCTCTTATATTTAATTCAATATCGATTACAATTAATTCTCCGAACGCAACGACGACTGCTCCCGTTGCATAAATACAAAATTAAAAAAAAACACCGATAAACACGCATCAATAATATAAAAGGCAAATTCTAATCAACGTTCGAGTGCACCTTAATCGAAACTCCGCGGAGCTATCGCGCATTCAGTCGGTCTCACTAAATTGCAATTTGTCAAGTTGGAAAACTAATATCAAGCGCGTGGGGCGATGCGGGTCTTTAATGAGAAGGCGTTACAGATTATCCTGGGCGAAGAGAACATCTGGGGTTACGGGCAATAAGTTGATTTCACGGTAACAAGCGCCCTCGTAAGAAATTGGTAAGTTTTGATGAATGTGCTCTCATTCTTGGGCAGAATGTAAACGTGAAAACTATCAATGCACGAATTATATTGTGTGTTATTAACGAATTCTTAATCTGTCTTTAATAATGGCTCGAAAAATGATTCTATTTGTCAAAATTGAATGAATTTGAATTTCATTTGTGTGAATGGAATGTGTGTGCGTTGAAGACCAAAAAAATCCTTAGATTCACAATCGACACTTAATTGTTCAAGATAATAGGTTTTCCAAAAATTAAATTTAAAAGAAGAAGCCCTGGTAGAATTTCCAGCATTGAAAATGGCCAGAAAAATAGTTAATAGATAAGTCCCGTGGCTATTTAATAGGT
>JAWWEO010017553.1:0-23099 GCA_035582975.1 Ormyrus labotus
GGAAATTCGTATGGAATTCTAGCGAGAATTTCTTGCGAAATCTAGCTAGAACGTGAAAATTCTACTTTAATTCTAGCAATATTATCGGAAACTTGCTACCAGGGTAGTACTTACTTTATCTATGCTGAAAATTTCGAATGGATTTATGCATTTATCACGGAGATACGATTTAAGTTTTGAAATTTAATGATTCCGATCATTAACATTTTACAGTTTTTATTTTTTATCGCGGAGACTATTTATCGAATCAAAAACTTACAAACATAAAAAAGTTGTGTTTTTGTATGTTCTACATCATAGTATTTTTTAAAATTGATTTGCAGGCTTTAAAAAACCGACCCTGCCCATCATGTCTTTTGGCCGCGGCCGAGCCCTCGGCCGGTTTCTCGATCCGGCCCCTCAATTCTTAATTTAATTTATCAACTGTTCTGATAGAAATGTTGGTAATTAAGAATATATAGAGCTATAATCTGTAAAAATTTCAAGCCATTTTGTCAATTAGTTTTTGAATAAAAAGCTGAAAACTGGAAAAATGATTTTTCTATATTCAACGATTACGGGAATAAAAAGACTTTAAATTACTTGAAATTTTAAGAAAAGGTAGATCTTTTGTATTTTCAGAGATGTATAGTTTTTCTGCCTAAGAAACTTATTAGTTCAAAAGATATTAAGGTTTTATATATTTATTTTTTTTTCAATTTTTTGAATAGCTGTATCTTAGTGAATAATCGGTCTTATTCAATGATGGGCCACTTATTTTTTTCGTCTTTAACTAAACTTTCAAAATTAAAAAGAATTTTTGAAGTCCATCTACTAGTTTTTGTTTTATAATGATTTATATTATATATGGTATCGCGACGAAAAAAATTATTTCATGCTAGGAAATTATATTCTAAAAAGGTTAGCTCGTTCCTACTAAATAATTTTTTTGCTACCTATTTTTCCTAAGTAAAAAATATCTTCCATTTCTACCAGGGAACATAAAAAACTATTTAAATTGTTGGAAAAATACTTTATCTTTATTTTCAAAATCTTCTGAGAAAACATATCGCTAATTCAGTTAGCATTGGTTTTTTTAATTAAAAAGCGAACATCCGTTTTTTAATGTTGTTAATAAAAGATATTTTCTTAAAGGTATGTATGAGTGTACGTTATGTGTAGTATTTCAAGTTTTTCAATTTTATTTTAAAATTTGCCGAAATTTCTCTGTTCTACTTTTATAGCTGAAAAATACAATAAATAAAACTATATATATAAAAAATTGTAAAATTAAATTGAAAAACTTAAGATCCTTCAAATTTTTTTTGACCATTAATGGGATTTATAGAAATTTTGGTCGAATATTCTTTTTTGACCCCGCGGAATTATTATTTTTCACCCGCAACGCAGGCATGGAAAATCGAATTTTGCGCCAGCAGTTTCGAAAAATAGTATGTGCACCACGAGCGGGAACGTGCTGTTTTGTGTCCTTGGTACACAATGTACTATTACATATGCTTACTTATTATTGCAAAGCCTTAAAAAGAAACGTTTTATTGATACACGCAGAATTAGCATAACATTTTTTTAATTTTTTTATTTAGTTATTTAATGTCGCATCGCCCTTTCGAGTATTAGCGACAGATTTTAACTATAGTCAGTAGGTTTGAAACTTGTATTTTTACTTTTTTTTCTATAGGGGGGTTATTGCGGTTGACAAGTTCGACTCCCGCCACCGAAAAATCCGGCAAACCTTTATTTGAAATGTTTCCGAAAATTTCGGACTGACGGGCGGATTCGAACCCGCGCTCTTGAGCAATCTTGTCGTTGGAAGCTAAGACCGGCGTTTAGCGTGAAGTAAACAAACCGAAGCCTTAACCGCCTGAGACAAGACTGTTCAATAACATTTTTTTAAGGTTTATTTTTAAGGTTTATTATTATTTGTTCATTAATAATCGAAAATAATTTCTTTATTAGATAGATAGATTATTACACTACGAACAATTATTACTAGCGTATTTATTAATAAATCAAATGATTTATGAAATATAATTTTATTTTATTCTGAAGAGTTTAAATAATAAACAAGACGACTTTTGTAAATTTTGTATTAAATTATTTATTGATATGCGCATGTTTAAGAGAGAGAAAAGTAGCAACGATAGAGGGTTTAAGAGAGAGAAAACAAGATGAGGCAAACGAAAAGAGTGGGGTTCCGTACTCTTATATACGAAGATTCGCACAAAAGAGAATGCCAGAATGTAGGCCTGCATTGGTTAGGCTGTGGTTCTCAACCGAAAGACACGATAGCGCCTACGTTTCTTATAGGAGAAGTAGTGAAATTGAGAAAAGTCTACTTGCTCATTTCACCGATAAGCTCTCAATCTATAAAGCACTTGAAGTTTTACTTAAAAATTAAACAAATTAATTCGGCTAGAGGAATTGTACTTTTGGACTCCAGGCTATCTATATCTGCCACTTGAGCTTTAATTTTATTGTTACGTTCATGAATTCTTGAAACATTCTAGATTACAGCCTTTTGTCTTTTGCCTTTTCAACTATCTATAACATTTTATTGACATAAACCTAATTATTTCAGGGATTAAGTCTGGAAAATTAAAGCTGTTTGAGAGTTCGATTCCTAGTATTGAAAATTACTTTTTTAGATTTTCTTATTTTTATTTCTCAAACTGATTATATATTTTATTTAATATTTACGGTTTATGAGCCAAACTTTCACCAAATTTAAAGCCTTATTTAAATATGAAGTTTAGAAAACGCTCTTTTGATAAATTTAGATAAAGTGTAGATGAACTTACGTTAAGCAGAGATTTGGCTTAATTTTAGCTAACTCTAACATTTTTTAGGATGGGAGATTTTGGAATTCCACTTATCTTCGAAAGATTAAATATGTGCAAGTTAGTTACTAAATGTGATTTAAAAAAAAAGGTGTGCCATTCATAGACGATCGATTTTTAGTTCAAGTGTTATTCATGTTACAAATTATCTAAAAGCAAAATAAATTACTGAAACGTATTTTATTTTATAATGCTCTAATTATTTCTACTTACATTAATGCTTTCCTAAATTAAGAATGTTTAGAGGCCCGCTTTTATATTATTTCTAATATGAATTATTTATTTAATTTTTCATTTAAGATTAAGATTTTGAATAATAATTTAAAAAATTTTCGATTAATTTTAATTAATAGTACACATTTATATTCTGCTTCTTCTATTCCTTCATTAACAGAATATTTATTTACGTATTTATTTGCGACTGTATTTTCTGTATTACTATGTAATTTGTAGTAAAATTCAAACTTATCTCCGAGTTCATTTGTATCAGAGTAATTTTTTTGCAAAATTTCTTAAACTGAGACTTTTTTCTATTTGTACAGCTTCAAGTAGAACAAACACAATTCAATTTAAAATTTGGTTATAGAATCGAGAAAACGTAATAAACCAGTCAGTTAGTTTTTACGTTTAATTAATTTCTTTGGTAAAAAAACAATTTATACCCTTCTAGCGAATTGAATAGTTTTTTATAGCCACAGTACTCTCACCGCATCTAATATTTAAAAATACGAGAGGTATAAAAAACACTTTACAAAGAGCATTATTATTCTGATGAATTATTTATTAAATAGAGATCAATATATTTATCTTATTTTTGAAACGTGAATTTTTGTTTTAAAATCGAAGATAAGTTATGTATAATAGTGAATCATCTGCAATAAATCACGTGACTGATTTTCAAAAGCGAGTCGAATAAAAAAATTATTATATTTATTGGATTAAAAATGCACACGATTATGCTTTATTAAATGTAATCTCTTGATACTCAGCTAATGTCGTTCACCTACTGCTCTCTTACAAGTTTTGTTTTGCTAGCTTTACAAAATTATTTATTTATAAGTAAAAAAGAAGCAAATTATAGAAATTCGTCGGTTAACTGGGATAAAAACCAAATCAAAAAAAATTGAAAAAGGAAATTAAAAACAATTAAAGCGTCTTAAAACTAAGTAGTACTATTAATTTATCGTTAAGCTGAAGACATTGTTGAATGATTTATTGCAAGAAAACATTTAGTTATTTATCAATAAAATCTAGTTTCTGTGCTGTATGCAAGATGGACGTAAAAGAACTCAGCAAACAGAGAACTCACAAGAGAGCTCACATAGGCATAAATGAAACCTAAAGCGCATGCATACAGATGATTACGCGGTGCATACCTGTATTATAACATAAATATTTTTTCACAAAAGCTTTAATAATAATGAAGCTTTTGTAAAAAAAATATGTAGTAGCTGTTCTGGCCGTGATCTCGCAGTGACTTCTTTAGGTCACTGACCCCCAAAGATATTATAACCCAGTACAAGTCAACTTTAGACATTTCACACTCGTTGCGAGCATGTGACAAATACTGATACTATACGTAGCATATGTTATTAAGCAGAATTAATCTGCAATTTGAGAAATACAGATCGTGAAAATAAGAGAGAAAAATCGGTGGGATTGAAAGATAGAAGCAGAAAAAAACAAAGAAAGAAATTTAATGCGATATGACACGACGCGAAGCACTAAGAAGCAGAAAAAAAGAAAAGCGAAACGTTTGAAAAAACGAAGCAGCCTGTGAGCCGCCACTGACTGCCTTGGCAATACTGATGTCCACCCAGCCGGCATTCTGCTGCCTAACTGTACTCTTGTATAGTGATTTCGCCTGCCGTGAGAGGGAGATGCACTAGAAGGAGTTGCCTGGAGAACGCACCAACTTATAGAAGCACCATTCACATCTGGCAATGCGTCACCTATTCTATAATTTGTTGATTCAAAAAATATCTGTCTGTCCTTCACAGTTACTATATATATATATAGAAGAATAAAAGAAACGGAAAGCAAAAAGTGCTTACAAAATATATATCTTTATTAATAATTAAATTTATTGACCTTTGCAGTAACAATAATAATTGAAATAATAATCGAAATAAGTGAGTCTAAAATAACTTAATCAAATTTTCATTTTTGAAAGTGACTAGTTTTCTATCAGCCAATAATTTACGATCAATTAATTATTAAGATTTCTCAAAAAAACATTATTAAAATGAATAAACACTTTTTGATTCTTTGAAACTAACCTTCATTTTACAAACTATACTTTTAAGTAGTTGATATTATATTAATATTTGAATAAAAATAGACATCAACATTAGAACATTTGCAAAAAACCATTAATTTTTTAACAAAATAATCTTTTACTTATTACCATTATTACAAGGAGAGTGTACGACATTTGGGTAATGGATTTTCCTGTTACTTTGGGATGTTTTCTAATGTTAAAATATGAAGGAAGCCGCGTCCGTTCGGCCTAGCTCGATTTTTCAAAAATTATGTGCTCTTTTAGCGTAAATCTAAGAAAAATCGATTTTTGTTTAATCGCATATAACTTCTCAACTATTAACGGTGCAGTACTTTAACTATTAGCATTCGAAAGGTGAGAAACTATCCTATCGATTAAAAAAAGTTACATCAAAAAACCTTTATTTGTTCAAAAGTTATAGTTAAGTAAAGATTTGCAATAAAATTAGGCTATAATTACATAAGTAGATTTTTTGTGTTATTTTAATGGTCTTTCTTTGTTTGACTATAACTTTTGAACACATAAAGGTTTTTTTATGTAATTTTTTTAATCGATAGGATTTGATCTCACCTTTCGAATGCCAATCGTTAAAATACTGTATCATTAATAGTTGAGAAGTTATACGTGGCTGAACAAAAATCCATTTTTCTTAGATTTTTGCTAAAAGAGCACATCAATTTTGAAATATTGAACGTTAGGCCGGAGTGACTCGACTTCCTTCATGTTTTAACATTAGAAAACATATCCCAAAGTTATAGGAAAATCCATTACCAAATTTCGAACACTCTCCTTGTTAGTCAAAATAAAAAAGGTTTTAATGAAATGTAATATTACACTGAATTAAAATTAAATTAACATTATTTTAAAGTTATTAAAAAATATTTTTGTACATAAGAATATAATAAATGTTGATTTTTAAGTTTTAAATTTTTCTCGAATAAACGATCATAATTGCATCAACTAAAATTTTATAACTGAAGTAGCTGCAACATATTACGTAGCCCAAATATTACAGAGAGCTAAACAATTGCATTGACTAACCAATGTTGTTAATCAAATTTTACATTAAAATATTAGCGCCCTTAATTCATTTGCGGACTTAATATTTGAGTTAAATTACGTGAATAAATTTTAATAGATTAATTAACTTCAACTACTTTAATTAAAAATTAAAAAAACCTTGATAAGGGTTCTTGTTCGAGAGCCGATAAATTGGTACAAGATATAAAATCTAAAATATAGCTCGTTGTGATTATTCTATTAACCTATTATTACACAAGTGCAAACAGTAATCTTTGTCGTTATTCTTAATAAATAATTTGTAAATATAACTTATAAAAACATATGTAATGTCATGGAATGTAATAATCCATAATATAATTCGAGCAAGCAATCCGTCTCGAATGTGTATCAAAATTCATTTCGAAACTCGATCGGTTTACTTCACACCGATGATTTGTTGCGCATTGCGTTTCTAACTTAATTCCGGCGCACGTGGTGCGCTTATATTTCGAATTTGTTGTTCAATTCTTTTTCCCAAACATCAAGAGCAACTTCGAAATTCGAGATCGATTTCGAACAAATATTCGATGAATTAATTCAAGTTAATTAAATTATTGAATGAATGAAATTCGATCGTTACAATTAAAGAAGAACGAACTATAAATCAAAATTATTCTTCAGGATGTAAATTTAAATTTTAGAAAAACTGAAAAATTAGTCATCCTAATATAACAATAATGCGACTGGATAAATCAAAATTGAATGGCAGGTCAGCTCGAATACAATCTAATCAAATTATTGGTCAAGCAACTCTTTTAAATACGAATGCTACACAGTTTATATCGTCATCATCATCATTATTATCTGAAAATATGTATACTTTTAATGATTCAAAATATTTTAATGACAAGTCCATTACTTTAGGTGAAAATATACATAATTTAAACATTCCAATTAACACCCAAACAAAGGATAAGAAAATCGATCTCATCTAAATGTTAGTTCTAAAAAGGCTCGTGTTATTGATTTAAATGAAAATTTCAAATGATAATACTGATTGCAAATAAAAATAACATTTCCCAAATAACTGCAATTACAACTGTTGTAGCGACACAAACACCATCAACGCGTTTTCATTTCCCTAATCATTTGCCAAGTACAAGTAATTTTACTGATTCAAATACAGATTTTAATATAAGATAATACACTGAGAAAATATTGTTGACAAAATTTTAAGAATTTCCTATAAAAATACCATCCTGTACAAGGAATCCGACCACAGACTGACGATCTGAAATTTTTACAACTCAGAATGGTAATGTCTCCGAGCTTTTAAAATTGACCATACTAGATTATGAATTCTTCTAGACTTCCAGGAATTTATCATTATTGGTTCTAGTAGATTTATTCAAAACTTGCTAATAAACTTTTCTCTCTTACTTTATACGATTGATAACTTTTTTTGTATATTTTAGAGAATTTTCTCATAAAACAAATAAAAAAATGTGTTTTTACAATTACCAGGGGTTACTGATTATAAAGTAATATTTCGTATCCGCTATCGTTCATTATAGTTACAGACATTTTTATACTAATACAATTCTCGCTTATTAAAACCTAACCTTAAATAACCCTAATGCTAAGCGCTAAACCTTACTCATCGCTATCTACAACGCTCGCAGTTCATGTTTTAAAGCAAACAAAACTCTCTTATATATGAATCGCGGGCCGATCTGACCAGTTGCGGGAACAAAAATATAGTCGCAACCTACCGGGAAACTTAAAACATATGTATGCAACGATTTCATTTTTTGATTGGGAGCATTAATTGATTATTAGTAAAAACAATGAAAATTAATAGTATAGAAATAATAAGGTATAATAGCAACCTTATTGAAGTACCTTCAATTAGAATACAAATTTAGTTTATATCCAATTGCTTCCTCTTAGAGCAAGCATTGTGATAGTAATTTTTGGAGTTGTTCGAAAAATCGGTTATAATTGTATTTTAAGGTGTCAGGAACAAGAATAAATGATTTTTGAAAAATGTGTGTGTGTGTGTGCGTGTGCGTGGGTGTGGGAGTGGGTGTGGGTGCGGGTGCGGGTGCGGGTGCGGAAGCGGGAGCGTGTGCGTGTGCGTGTGCGTGTGCGTGTGCGTGTGCGTGTGCGTGTGCGTGTGCGAGTGCGTGTGCGTGTGCGTGTGCGCGTGCGTGTGCGTGTGCGTGTGCGTGTGCGTGTGTGTGTGTGTGATCTAAACGCCGTATCAGCTTCTACTGAACGGATTTCCATCGTTCACGGCTCATTTTTTTTGTTTTCATTTTGTGATGGCGGCAAAAAAATCTGTTTTTGTTTAGCTTATTTATTTTTGTTTTATCGTAAATTTTTGATTTTTGAAAAACTTAATTTTAATTTTTTTTTAATGATAGGATTAAAATATTTGAATCGAAGAAAGGCCAATTTAAAGAGCAGAAAAATACCTATAATTTCAAAGAAAAAAGTTACCCTAGCTCTTATGGTACTTTTGGTTTTAATAAAAACGTGTTTTTTTTAAAAAGCTTATAATTCTTAAATTAAATTATCAACTACTCTGAAAAACTTTTTAATAATTAAGAATATATATAGCTATAATCTGTAAAAATTTCAAGCCATTTTGTCAATTAGTTTTTGTATAAAAAGATGAAAACCGAAAAAAATGAGTTTTCTAGGACGAACGATTACGGAAGTAAAAAGACTTTAAATTACTTGAAATTTTGGGAAAAGGTAGATATTTTACATATTCAGAGCTGTATAGTTTTTCTACTTATGAAACGTATTAGTTGAAAAGATATTAAAGTTTTATTTATTTTTTTGCAATTTTTTGAATAGCTGTATCTTAGTGAATAATCGATTTCTTGCAATGATCGACCTCTTATTTTTTTTCGTCTTTAACTAATCTTTCAAAATTAAAAAGAATTTTTGAAGTTTATCTACCAGTTTTTGTTTTATAACGATTTTAAGTTATGTATGGTATCTCGATTATATATATAAAATAGTACTGTCATATTTTTATTATTATTATTTTATTATGACTTTTTACATTAGTTTTAGCAATATAGTTTAAGTAAAATACAAAAAATTACTTGTATGTGACTAATATTAGTTAGAGAAAATTCAATTTAGCTGAAATTTTTATTTAAGGTAGTTCTATCGTAAGATATAGCACATCTCATAAATATAGATATACAGCGTTTGCGCGGATGTAAACAAACGACGCGCGGTCGCTGCGTATATAGATATACAAACGTGGGTAAAAATGATTAGCTTTCTAATGTCAGCATTTATTGTAAGTCTCAAAGATACCCTTTGACGGTTTTGTAAACAGATAATAATTCTAAAAATTCTGTTGTTATTCAAAGAATTCCCGATGAAACCTTATCGTCAATTAAAAAGTTATTTACAAAAATAGTTCGATGCCCATAAGGTTACGTGCTAAAAGAGCAAAAACAAAATTAATTATTTCAAGACTCTGAGATACCCTAGCTCCGTGAAATTTTAACACAAGCTTTATTAGATATTTATAAAGTTCTGTGTAAAATTTCAGCCAATTCTCATCGTTAATTCGATTATCGATAGAACTCCCTTAATTTTTTTCAAAACAAAGATAGTGTGAAAAGGTAACATCAGGTTAAAATAACCTTTATTCTCTTGTATTGAACATTATTTTTTGATACTACTTATACAAAGCTTGATTTAGTCAGCTCCGATCGAGTGAAAGCCTAGTTGGCTGACGCTAGTCCGTCAGATTTTGGGGAGGGTCAAACGCACGCTTCTAAGACAGGTGGAAAAGGAGTGCTCGCATACTGGAACACGATTCAGAACGCTGAGCAAGAAGAAAAGAAGATATGGGATAAGATACGGGCGAGGCTGGACTCAATGGATAGTGTAGTATCAAATGCAACCAACATCCATAAGTCCGTCAAAAACGACCTATCGAACATCATGACCCTCGTGAAACGTCTGGAAAGAGGACTCGTGGCGCTGAGAAAGAGCAAGGAGAGCTTTGGACTTATGCCAAGCAAGGTGAAAAACCTGCCAAACGATGAGGCTACCAAAAAGGAGGACAAGTCTAGAGAGACAGGTGTAGGTAAGTCGGTGAAGGCACGTACACCAAGTAAGCTTAAGACTTCGTCACCATGTCAGTTAGAGGAAAAGAAGAACCGAAATTCCAAAAAAAAGAAGACAAACCAGAAAGAAATTCCTGAACCAAGTACACCAAGAATATTCTCGCAAGGGAATACGCTGGAAAGAGAAACTAACGCACCCTCTGACAAGACGTGGTTACGAGGAAAGCAAAAAAAAGGAGGCAGAAAGGGTCAGTATAGGTAGCTCTGGTGCCAAAAACCAACAGGGTGTGAAAAACCAGAAAAAGTTACGGGAGAGACCGGCTCGACCAGATGCGATTGTTATAAAAGCTTTAAAGGGGAACACGTAGGCTGACATTCTGAAAAAAATGTAAGCGGATCCCTAATTGGAGGAGCTAAGGAACAGTGTAAAGTACGCAAAATACGCAAAATGGCGGCAGGAGATCTGCTTTTGGAACTACGGCGTTCCAAAGAAGCCCAGACCGAAGAGCTACAACAAGTGGTTAAAGCGGTGCTCGAGGACGGTGCGACAATAAAAGCACTACAACATCAACTGGTCTTTGAAATAAAGGATCTTTATATGCTTACCTATAAGCGGGATATCTTAGAAGCTCTGCAAAGAGAATTTGCAAAAGAGAACAAAGCGGTGGAAGAGAACCATATTAAAGATCCGAAAGACCTATGGAGACACGCAGACGGCCGTCATAGGGATCTCGGCGCAGAGAGCCCAGCAAACGATCTTATGGGGAAAGATCAAGGTAGCTTGGGTCAACTGCAGAATAAGGGAGATTAATCGTGAGCAGACAATGGATGCGTGGCAAAGAAGATGGGATGCCAGCAACAAGGGTCGATGAACAGTCGATGGGATTGTCAGAAGACACGGTGAGGTTAATTACTATATAACACAGCTTTTGACCGGGCACGAATGCGAGGCGTATCTGCACCGATTTAAATTGCCCATACTGCCCAGTATGTTTGTAAGTAAAAGAAGATGCTGAGCATGTCTTTTGCGACTACCCATGAACCCACGATACCGGAAAGAAAGAGAAGAATTGAAGTGCTATCTTCAGGCCAGAGTAACTCCTGAGTCAATTCTGATGGCTATGCTGACCTTAGAGGACGGATGGTCTGCAACCAGCAACTATGCAGCAGACATCCTGAAAAAATTTAGAAAGGACGAAGAACAAAGGAGAAGAAGAAAATAGGTGTTTGTATGTAGATACAGGTGCGAATGCGTATGTGTGGGTAAGCGCGGTTATGCATGTGTGGGTGCCTGTGAGTAAGTGGGGGTGGGGAGTGTCTTGGGAGCGAGGATGGATCACAGTGGACATGAATGTGTGGGTATATGTTTTCAACGAAGTGGGGGTGTGTGAATACCTGGTAGAGGGGAGGGGGTCGTAAATGAGTAAGTGATTGGTTGGGAGAGGGGTAAGAGGGAGCTTGTGGATATGTAAGAGAGGTGGGGGAATGACTGGGTGTGAATAAGCAAGTGTGTTGGTCCGTGTACGATTAAAGGCATGCGGGGGTGATGCATCCAACACTGACTACAGTTGACGACTACGGAGATGACGACCACATCAGACTGAAGAAGCGGGCAAAAGCCTTACGTCCCCCCGCGAAGCAATGCTTGGCAGCAGTATCACGGGGATAAAGGACTCAGGTGACGAAGCAAGGGAACCTTTACGGAGGGTTGATAAAGGTAACGGAGAGGATTCGGGTTGCAATTGGATGATCTAATCTGATTGTAAAGCGAAGGGGTTTTAGTTGGTGTGAATCCAACACACGGTACTATTGGCTCTGAGGTTGTTTCTATGACACCAGAAACAATGTTATACCATGGTCTAGTATCATTTTTCCCTTCAACCTCTTTTTCCATTAAAAAAAAAAAAAAAAAAAAACAGATTTTTCAAAAACCATTTATTCTTGTGCCTGACGCTTTAAAATACAATTATAACAGGTTTTTCGAACAATTCGAAAAATTAATATCACAAAGCTTCCTCTAGGAGAAAGCAAAAACACGGTGTGTAACACGGGAAGAAAAGCTACTTCAGACTCGGGTGAGGTTTTCAGTGCTCGTCTTTGTGCAGAACACCTCACCCTCGCTAGAAATAGCTTACTTTCTCCCCTTGTTGTACGATGTACTATTAAAATCGTTATAAAACTAAAACTAGTACATGAATTTTAAAAATTCTTTTCAAGTTTTAGAATTTAGTGAAAGGCAAAAAAAATAAGTAGTCGATCATTGAAGAGTATATTATAAAGGGTAACACGAGATTAAAATCACGTTCTTGCTCCTGTATTGAATAATATTGTTTGATACGACGTGTACAAGGTTCGATTTAGCGCGTGCGTTTTATTGAAACGTGCGTAAAACTCGATTTTGCGCACGGAGTGTTGAAAAAAGACTGATTATTCACTAAGATACAGCCATTCGAAAAATTTATCAAAAAAAATAAAACTTTAATATATTTGAACCTAATAAGTTTCATAAGTTGAAAAACTATACAGCTTGAAATATACAAACGATTTAACTTTTTCGAAATTTCAATTAAATTGAACTATATATATATAAAATTTTCTCTCAAGATAACGTGTGGAATAATAGTCTTTGGAACGATAACAAACTATTTGACTAAACGCGTTGAGGCAAGTTTACTATTTGTACCCTTGCTTATAGCCTTTAAAAAATTCATGTAGTTTGAAAATTTCAAAATCGAATTTCTCAGTGCAGAAAAAAGATATTCGAACAAACTCAACGGCATCTAAAAGAGCAAGGTCTATCGCGATGCTACATAACCTCCGACGTTAGCTACCAAACGACCGAACGTTAGCTAGGAAAGAATCGCAGCTATTTGAATATTAAAAATCATAAATTTATTCATATTTTCCAAAAAGAATCTTTTTACCTTTATTACCTTTTTTTATTTAAAAAATTAAAAGCAAAATTCAAGATGCTGTGTTTTGAAAACTATTTAATTGAATGGTATAATAATTTCTTTTAATTTAACTTTGAATTGTTACTTGATTTTATTAACTCTCTTAAAAAACTTTTTTTGCAATATTTTCTTTAAAAAATGAAATTTCTTCCGTTCACTATAACTGGAGTAAAGGTTGTTATATCTTTAAAAACTTTCTATAGAAGATTGTTGTTTTATAATGTATGGTTTTTATGTTTAAAAAATCAAATTAGTAAGTACCCTGATAGAAATTGAAAATATTTTTACAGCAAGAATTGACCATTTTTTTTTTTTTTTTTAAAGTGCTATAAATAGCCAAAAAATGCTCCAGAATGAGCCAATAAATACTAAAATTTAACCTTAAAGCATTAAAAATGTTAAAAATGGTATGATTTGTACTACAGTAATTTTTAGATACGTTAATTTTAAATTTTTTGTAAAATTGATTGAATAGTTTTAGGCATAAAAATAACGGAAGTACTACACATACGCTCACAGGTATACGCATGCATGCGCGCACACACACACGCCTACAGGACTTTTCCAAAAATACTGTATTATATTATATTATACATGATCAAACCTCATCTATAAGAATGCAAAAATAGAGCAGATGTTCTACCGCTGATGTATTAACAAAATATTAATGCCATTTATTTACTCTAAAATTCTGATAAGCCTACTTTATAAGATACTTTTTTCAAACCTCACATTTTTTGCAATATTTTTAACTATAACTAAAAAAGTTTCAAGGTAAATATGATATTTTCACAAATGAATTTATTGTTATACTTATTTTAAGTTTAGCATAATGTGGATATTTGTTGCGCACAAATATTAATAAAGTAAGAATATTCTTTCGAGTCATAGTAAAGGAAAGTCAAAGAAGCGTATCTCAAGGTAGGCACTGAGTCGTGACAATATCACCTATTGGTACTTCTACTATTTAAATTTATCTTTTATAGTTGCTGTTATAGTACCAAAGAAAATTCATTAATATTTTAGAAACATTATTTTATTTTTGACAATCACAAAGAATTTTCTAATGAAAGTTGTCAAAATGCTTCAATAATAAAATGACAAAATATTACTTTTTAATTTTCAAAATTAAGAATTAAAAGTATTTTCATTTATTTGTTAAAAAATATATCTTTACAATTATGATATTTTTAATACGTTTTTTTTATATTTTATAATATAAATATATATCTTTAGAAAACGTTTCAGTAGAAGTACAATTTATACTTTCAAGAGGAAAATAAAAAAAATAATGAATAATATTTAATGTTCTGTTGAACTCATATTTTTAAAACTATAACGAGACATGAAAATTTGTATAAAAGTGGAACAATTTTTTTAACGTTTAACATTTAAATTAACTAAATTTGAGAAAGAGGAAAAAATGCCAGAAAATTGTAAATCCGTTTACATTTTATCATGATAATTTCACCATGAAACATTTTATCTAAAAGAATAGACGGCAACAAAAAGTATTATTGGACAATAACAATTTTTTTCTTATAATTCAGTAATTTTTCATATTTTTTTATATTTCTAGAAATGTCATTTGTTATGAAAGTAGCGTTTCCCAAAGTTTTTTTAAGTTCGCCACGGTAAATTGCTCCATGAAAAGACCGCTAACTGTAAGTTATGTAATGACCGTTGAAATCGTCGATCTTGCTTAAACTAAGTGTTTCTAAAAAATTCTATAATTCTATAAGATTTTGGAGAAAATCTTCTTCAGAGTAAATAATTAGATTCATAGAGATATAATCAGTAAAAAAATGATTGTTATTTTATTATTGAAAAAAATGTATCAAGTTTAAAGAAAAGTTTTTTGTATAATTTAAAAAAACGTATCTAAATGCTGAAGCTTGGTCCTTATGAAATTATTAATATTTTCAGAAGAAATCATATAAATCTATAAATATAGCAACTTTATTTGAGCTGTGACAACATACAAATGTAGATTGAAAACAGCTACGCGTTTACGAAACTTAGCTTAGGTTCAGTTGGAAATATTATACGAAGAAAAAAGTAGGAAAGCGATTACGTGCAGAAATTGTCGAAAGCACTTTCAAGAGTTGTTACGAACTATAAAAGCGACAGTGTCAACGTTGATTCATCATTCGGCATCTAGCAGTTAAAGTGCTCAGATAAGATTAATAATTAAAAAAATGATGGGAAAATGTGAATGGCGGCTTTGTTTATCACTTGCAATATTAATCATTACCGTTGCATCTTTTTCATCAGCCAGAGATGCATCAAGTCAAGATCTCGAAGTAGCTGCAAGTCATCATCATCATGATCACCACGGCGAGCATGGAGGCGGTCATGAACATCATAAACATCACCACGATGAACACGGAGAAAAGGGTAATAAAGACCATCACCACCATCATCACCATCATCATGATGATCATAAGCACTACGGAAAAAAACATGAAGAGGGCCATCATCATGAACACAGCGGTCATAAGAAACATCATCATGACGACCATAACCATCACGGGGAGCATCATGAACATGAACACAAACATCATGGATCTAAACATGGTCACAAAAAGGGGCATAAAAAAGGTGAAAAGACTCACGGATATCATAAGAAAGCTCATAAGGATGAGTACCATAAAGAGCATAAATTTTATGATGACCATCATAAAGGCGGTCATCATGAAAAACACGGGCATCATCATGAACATCATGGTGAAAAAGAAGGACACCATAAAAAGGGGGGACATCATCACTCTGGTCATCATCATGATCACCATGGTAAAAAAGGACATCACGATCATGGACATCACGATGAAGATCACAAAGGTCATCATGGCAAACACGGTCATGATGAGCATCATTCTCATTATGAAGACTGGGCTAAAAAAGGTCATCATCATCACGGCAAGAAAGCGCATCATTCTCATGGCCATCATTGATCGTAATAAGTTATTTTCCATTGAAAATAAATTATACTATTTCAACCAAATTTTTATTACTCATTTTTCAAGTTGATTTATTTGTTTTTCAATATTAAATTCATATTCCGATTATTCATTAAAAATGTATATTTTTTTAAAAAGTATATTTTACAAAAAATAAAAACTGTTATTTAATTATTTATAATTTTTATAGTTGATTAAAAACTCATATAATCATAGAATTAACAATAAAAACCAATCTATGATTTGCTTATTGTGACATTCTTACAGAATTCGAAAAGAAACACAAAAATATAATCCCCATTGCTTACACATATAATTGTTCAAATACAAACACAAATATCTTTGATATAAAAGTAATAGATATATGATAGATTGTTACATGAAATATCTTTTAAAAGTTTGACTTGTAAGAAGTGTTAAACATTTTAAGTAACAAGCAAGTTTAACAAACAAGTAAGTTTGTTAACTGTAAGTTAAAAAAAGACTTTTTCAACAATGAAAGAAGTTTACATTAATTCAATAATTATATGAACTAATTTCTTTTAACGATGGTTTTCAATATTACAGACATAAAGTCAGAAATTTTAGACACTTTTAACACATTAATGTTAAAAAAAAATATTGGCAATTTATTGGCATTCAATTTTCTCAAATTTAATTTATTTATTTCATTATATTAATATCATTTTCTACGTGTTTGATTCACAGATAATAAAAATACATTTATAAATGATATGACTTCAAGCCAAATTTAAAATAACTTGCGTTAAAATGAACTATATACCTATATATATAACAATTAATTACCAACTGAAAATATAAAATAGTTTTAGGAAAATTAAGAGCTAAAAAAAATCATAAAAAAGTTCAATCTCCAATATGTTCGAATTTTATAAACAAATTCATTTTAACAACGAACTTGATTCGAAAGGTAAACAAATAATATATATGTATGAGCAAAATTTCATGAAGATAAGTTAAAATATAAAATAAAATTTATTGCTTCTACTTTGCATATTCTTCGAATTCCGCATAAAATACCCAAATTCCAAAATTATTCATGATTATGACCTCTATGCAGATGCGAAGGTGTAATTTTAATTTAGATAATTTCTTTATTAGTACAATTCTTTGAACTTTAAAGAAGTTGCCATAAAATCTGGTTTATGTCTTAATTTTTATTTTTGCAACTACACATCGGAGATTCAATTATTTTTATTCATTATAATTTTATTCTAATGAAACAATGCATTCGTAGGTTAGGTCGTTATTATAGTACCACGGTCTCGTATTTTCACGGTAATGTAGTTCAAAAGTCTTCCCCTTAATGAAACCTTGATTTTTTATTATAATAGATTTTGCATAAACGCTTTTCTTTTAAATATTTCATTGAAATCTGTGTGCCGGATTTTATTAACATTATCAAAGCGTTTGCTTATGACTGATTTCGCAAATAAATCGACTCTTTGGTTACCTACCAAAGCAGTGTAGGGTGGTAACCACACGAAATATATAGTATTGTCGAGGCAATGCTTTATAAATTTGTTACATTTTTTCTTTATTTGAAATAGAAAAAAAATTTTAGATTTATTAAAGTTTGGACTTTTAAGACTTTAAAGAGCACTTAAGGTAGTTTCGGCGGGTGATGTCGTAAAAGTCTGTATAATTATAATTACATCCTTATTACTTAGAAAAAGAATAAACAGTCTCGTAATAACGAAAAATCAAAAAATTTTATGTACCCGAGTTTCTTCCTAAGTTAAATTTCATTACTTGTACAGCAAAACCGGAAACTTTGACGTGGCATACTTTTTAATTACGTTTTCGATACAGAATAAAGTTTTCCCTAGAAGAAAGCAAAATTGGAAATAATATTAAATTATTTAGTTTTACCCAAAAAAATTTTTTTAAAACCCTATATACTATTATTCACAGATTTCTTTTGAAAAGAATTCAAAGGTGCCGCCATTTATTGGCTCTTTTTATTAGACGATGTTGCCAAATGAAACGCGCATGCATAGACTAAAAGCACATATTTATGCTGAAAAATCTTATAACTATTTTTAAAGCAATATTATATCATAATACTACAATTATAAAGTGTCAGGCTCAGAATAATAATTACAAAAATATCTTTATTTTTATAAAATAAGAACTTGCATCATTTATTAGCATTAGTTTTAAAATTAGTATTAAGTATTAAAATTTAAATTATTCAAAAAGCGCGCGCTTTATGTTAACAACAAGAAAAAGATGGCTTTCCTTTAGAATTCGGATATATGACGACTTATTCGATTCTGAGCTCAATTTTACAAAATATCTCGATATTTTCGACGGGTACCCATATTTTGCTAAATACCATCTGGAAGCTTACATCTTTATTTATAAAGAATCATTTTTTGTATTGCAGAACTCCTTGATTAAGGTTAGTAATCAACTGGTTTCTCACTTCGCTCCATAAAAGGCTATGTAAAATCTGCAAAGTTTGAAACGAAATATCTCAAAGTATTTTAAACGAGCTTCAGAGCTCTAGTTATAAAAGCATTTGCGAAAAATAGAATATTCCAAGGAGAACATTAAGGAACTGGGCGATGAATAAGAGCAAATTACAAGAGCAGGCCAACACGTATCAATTGACGGATAAAGTAAAAAGAATTAAAGTTTCTCCTTTGGATGATGTAGATGAAGCTTTGTACATCTGGTTTGATAGATCCGTTAAGAGTGGTGTTGCAATAACTGGACCTCTTATCATGAGTACGTTTTCAAAACATTATGTTATTGTTATTATCATTACACTGAGAGAAATTATTTATTAAAATTATTATTATCCTCGGTAATCGGAGGATAATAGTAATTTTAACAAATAATTTCTCTCAGTGTAGCCCTAAAAAAGACTTATAAAAACGTTAGGAAATTTTTTAAATAATCAAATGCATTATTAAATAATTAAATAATATAATTAAATAATTTTGAATAATTAAATAATTTTGAATAATTAAATAATTTTGAATAATTAAATAATTTTTGCATAAAAAGTTATTAAATACGCCAAAATTGTTAACAGTTTATAATTAATTTTAAAATCTAAAATACACATATTTACAGAGAAAGCAAAAGAATTACACAGCCATTTTAAAATATACAAACCGTTCTCGGCAAGTGAAGGTTGGTTGGATAGATGGAAGAAAAAATATAGTATCCGCAATTATGCAAGATGTGGCGAAAAAATATCAGCAGATATTCTGCAGCTTAATCATTCAGAGAAGAATTTGCAATTTATGTGGAAAAAGAGCAATTAAGTTTATGCCAAATCTTTAATGCTGATGAAACGAGACTTAATTTTAAACAAATGCCGAAGAGAACGTTGGCGGAAAAATCTCAATCAGTTTCAGGAATAAAAGTGAATAAGGATCGTATCACTTTGATGCATTGCAGTAATGCAGATGGATCCTTGAAAATGCCACTAGTTATGATTGGAAAATCACAAAAACCAAGAGCTATAAAGGATCAGATTTTATACCCATCAAAAAAGTGCATGGATGAATGAGCAAATTTTTAAACGTTGGTTTAAAGAAGATTTCGTCCCTCGAGTAACGCAATTTTTGAAAGGCAAAGGGCTTCCTATTAAAGCTGTATTATTTCTCGATAAAGCCCCTTGTCATCCATCGATTGAAGAGTTTAAAGAAAGTGATATTGTTGTTAAATATATGCCTGCTAACACATCAATTATGCAGCCGATGGATCAGGGAATTATTGAAAATTTCAAAAAAGGATACCGATTGTTATTTTTGTTAGGTATTATTTTTAATTTTTTTTTAATTTTTTTTTATCTTTATTATTATTATTATTATTATTAGGCATCCTTTATAAACACTAAAATAATACAGATATTGTTAGTTATTTAAAAGCAATAAATACCAAAACTGTCATTGATTAGAGCGTTCACGCCTGGAATAATATACAGAAGAGTACCATATTTAAGTGCTGGAAAAAATTATTATCAGAAAAATATTATAAGCAAGAGACCCGTAATTTAAATGATAATAGTAACTCAAATGAGGACGTCTTAAAAAATATCAGAAAAATAGATAGTTATGAATCCGTAGATGAAAAAAGTTTACGCAACTGGATTTCTATAGATGAGGAAGAATTATCTGTACTCTCAAATGCTGAATTGTTTGATATAGTAAATATAACAAACACAGAAGAAGGTAAATTTACTCTGTTTAGGAAGTAAATTCTTTGAATGGTTATACAAATAATTAATTCTTTTACAATATTTAACAATATATTAATTCTCAGTCATACTAATTTCAGAAGCACCCAACGTGGAATCTGCAGATTTAGTTCCTGATTTGACTCCCGAACAAGCAGTGTCACCAGCTCAATCATTAATAACTTTTTTTCAAAAGCATCTAGTCTTATCAGACTCAGATTTTTTAAGTTTACAAAAATTAAAGAAGCTGCAATGCAAATATCTATTTCAAAATAATTATAGATTACTTTATTATTGTAAATAAATATTATTTAAAAACCCAAAATACGTAATTTAATATCTTCAATTCACACCTTTCTTTTAATACAGAGTATTTTAATCCATATTCTTAATTACTTAAGAACACTAAAACGTTTCTGACTGAGTAGTGGGCATTTACTGAGACGTAACTGGCTCTTTCGCCGAATTTTACTCTCCTCTCTCCCGTGGCGTGGCCACTTATCAAGAGTTTACTGTAATATACTACAAAATACTATTAAAGCTGAATGCTTCGATTCAATTAAATTTTTAACTTATCTAATCTAATAATAATATAAATTTCATTTAATTAATTTTAGGTAATAGTTTTAAAGATATATTTTATTACCATTATTGAATAAAATATGACATTAATTAATTATTTTTCTCAGTGCACTAGTTAAATTCAGGCGCGCATCGCGCACCGACATTCGCTTTTCGTTATTCAATTTTTTTTTTATAATTCGGTAAAATCAAGCGATAATTCGATATCCTCGGCTCGAGGTCGATAAATACTCGAAAACCGAAAGAATCTCGCGTGGGATTTTTATAACAAGGACTTTATCATTTTCTATTTGTTACAGAAACTTAAAAAAAAAAGCTGTTTTATCTAAATTGTATGGTAAGCTATAGGGCACATGTAATACAGAAATGTTTAAGATAGAAAAGCAAAATCATTAACAGGACCAACGTATTGGTAGCGTCATCCAATCAGGCGAAAAATCTCACGTCAAAAATTACGTGAGATATCATTTGAGAAATCACGTAAGGAATCACTTGACTTTATGAAACATATCATCAAGTGAGTTCTCACGTAAATGGTTCTTACTGCATAATGTGAGCTCTTAAATAATAAAAAAAAATCAGTTTCTCAAAATTGAGATTCGCCTATTGGTTTGTGCCCCGCCCCTCCCACATAAGTTCAAAAATTTATAATTCAACACATTTTAGACATTTTTTTTATTTTAAGAATGTTATACTTTCTCACGTGAGATCTCACATGAGTTCTTGCGTGAAGTTTGACGTGAGATCTTACGCGAGGAGAATGCATAAAATTTCTAAAATTAAAAAAATGTCTAAAACATTTTGAATTAAAGGTTTTTGAACTTTTGTGGCACAACCCAATAGGCGAATCTCAATGTTGAGAAACTGATTTTTTTTATTATTTAAGAGCTCACATTATGCAGTAAGGTCCATTTACGTGAGAACTCACTTGATGATATGTTTCATAAAGTCAAGTGATTCTCACGTGAGTTCTCAAATGATTTCTCAAGTAATTTTTCACGTGAGATTTTCCGCCTGGGTGTAGTGCAATGCCAAGAATTATTGCACACTCCTATTAGTATTCATATTCAATTCACAAAGAAAAACGTTATAAGAAAAATTACTATACTTTTCAGTAACTCGAGGACAGACTTTGAATTAGGGTGAAAATTATTATACTTTATATTAAAATTTACTGCATGTTTGGTCATTATTGTTATAAACTGAGAAAAAAAAGTAGTCGGAACAACAGCCTCGCGCCGATTAATACAGACAACTACCTTTTTCTGTTAATTTAACAAACCAGAGACTGTTAACTGAACGGCCCAGTGAGGTATTAAAGAAATAGGATAGTATGTTGAAACAATGTTTAAATTTTTTGATGGAATTATAAATATTATTCTTTTAACGAGGATACATAAAGATAATAAAATTAAAAAATTTATTTTATTTCATTATATTCATTTTTTCTTCTATTTATTTTTCATTTATTTACTTTTATTATTTATTATATTATATTATTATTATTTTTATATTATTATTTTTAATTATATTTATTATTTCTATATATTAATGCATATTAATGAAAAATTTTGATGTTGATGGGAATCGAACCGGGGTCCTTCGGCACGGCAAGCAGACACGTTAACCGTTTACCTTCAATGGTATCTTCAGAAAATAATTTCAGAACATATACTTATATTAGTTTTAACTAAAATGAACAATTTAAAAAATCCTAATAACCCGAGTAGAAACGGATTTAAGGGGAAAATGAGGGCCTCAACAGGTACCTGAGAATGATTCTAAGGTCCTTGTAAGGTATATTCTCAGGTGGTAATAAGAGCAAGTTAAGGGCCTCATCAGGCAATGTCAAAATTGCAATATCAGACAATTTTCAGGCTAAATTCAGGAATTAAGTTACAAAAAGTTGTAAATTATAAGTATTTTAAAACAAAAATAAACGATATTAAACACAATTAATATATTATTGCTAAGATCAAGAAAACAATAAATAATTAAATTAATAGTTAAATTTTGAATAAGTCTATTATATTGAGCAATTGTTTATGAATTAATAAACATATAAATATAAACATATAACATATATATATATATATCTCTTACTATATTATATAGTTGTAAGCGTTATGCTTGTCGTTCAGCCCCCCCTCCCCCCCCCTCCGTC
>JAWWEO010017564.1:0-23082 GCA_035582975.1 Ormyrus labotus
CGATAATAAAGTGTTTAAAAAGAAATTTTTTTTAATATCTCAACTGACTAGAGAGTACCTATAGAGCTACCTTAATTGGTCAACTTTCCATATTTTGCTAATTTAATGTATACTATTTAATTTTGTAGTAAATGTATGCATTTACACGGGGAAAAATGTTCTAATACACATTACTATACCTTTTCGTAATGCGGGGATATACTTGCATTAAACTAAAAAATTACTACATTTTATATTAAAATTTAATCAAACACTTTAATTTTTATCCCATTTTTACTACAATTATATTATAGCGAAATTTAAAATGACGAATGCACATTTCTCCCCGCGCGAAAATCAATCTCAACTCCATCGGGCGCTAATTTCATCAAGTAAACTCACCGACGCATTTCTTGCCGCCGCTGACTTGATAACCGAGCTGGCACTCGTTGCTTCTCCTCGGTAGTTCCTGCATCAGGGCCTGATCCGGCGGCGCCGGGGCACACCGGTACGAGCCCGGCGTGTTGATGCAGCCGTAGTGGCAGATTTCCGTCTGCAGATCTGGCACCGCGCACTCGTCCACATCTGCGGGCAGAGCGAAGCAGAAATTGATAAATCGATTTCCCGTCGCGACGCTTGCTAATTTTCCCAGAAGACGCGGCGCGGCAACGGCTCTCCGGGGGAAGAGGCCTGATTAGGGTTATTTAAGGCGGAAGCTCCGCGGAGCGACGGCTGTTCACTGAAAATTACGGGTGCCGTTTTCAGGTTATCCGACGATGGCTGCCTTCGAGGAACAGGGAGCTTTGTCGCTTTTTTTTCAGGGGAAAGGTTTTTGGCGTAAAAAATTCATTGCAATTGATGGTCAATACTTGTTACTAGTGTAATAGTGAGGCATTATTCTTAAATGTTACAACTTTGCTTTCAAGGATATCAAATTTATTTTCAATTTAAAAGTCTAATTTTATGGCACGAAGGCTATTGTTTAACGTGCATGCAACGAGATTAAGATTTTTTAATTATATCGGTACATAAAAAAATAATTAGAGACTTTACGTGTATTACAATTTAGAACAGAATAAGGCAATGAAGCGAACGAAAAATTGTTAAAAGTCACTTTTGGTATTTCAGTAGAACAAATCCGTTGTAGTGGGGCAAATAAAAAATTATCTATACGCATCACTTATTAATTCTGAATAACAGCAACCCTTCTTCATTCTTTCATTACTGAAAAAATTGATCAATCGGTTCATTTCCAGAATCTAACAAAGCACTGATCATCCCCCCTGATTCTCCTTTCAAAATTCAACTAAACGAACCTAACTTTTTCTTCTCTATTTTCCGACCATTCTCCCTTTCCGGCCCCGTCGCATACATAACCGAATTCCGCGAATCCCGCTGAAGCCGATGGGAGACTTTAATCTGGGGGGGCGCCGGACTAGTCGAGATTAATTGTCATTTTAATCCGAGGGCGCGACGGCGGCGTCTCCCATGAAAAACGCCGGATATCTGCTCTCCAAATAAACGCGGGGGAAGAGCTCCGCCGCCTCTCTCGGACGACTCGTGTAAATAACGGCCCTACACTGGACCCGCGTTCATTATCCTCCGGAGCGTTTGAAAGGAAAATGTTGTTTTTGCCAGGTGCGGCTGCTGCCACCCGCCCTTTGCTTCTTTTTGTCCGGAGTCAGCAGGGGACTGGATGTGCCAGGCTTTAACGAGCTGATCGTTGAATTATTATGCGGCGCTCCTTTGCGATTCCGCCTTGTTGGCCGGTTTTGGCTAATGACGGGGCGAAGGGGTTAAATTTCGCTAACTCGAGAAAGCTACCGAAAGTTCGGATTAATTAGTGCGGAGGCGAAACGATTTCAAGAATTTGAGAATCGTCAGTGCCCCAGATTTCAAAATCCCCGACATTGGAATGTTAAGAGACTCTTTGTCAGGAAAATGAATTTTACGTTTAGTCGAGAAGCGAACGGAGATATTTGATACTAAATGTACACTTTGTTCTTTACTGCTTAAAATAGAAAAGTTGATTTTGCAATGAAAAAACACATTAAAGGTATGCGATTTATTCAAGTAGTAAATAAGAGCGGATTGTATAATATCATATAAAAGTCGTTTCTAAATACCATTAAGTAAGCCTAACAAAACCTAATTAAGCGAGCAGTGCAATTAGCTCTGTAAACGTTAAAGGGTCGACTTTAATAGATTCTATTAAATTGAAAGTTGAGCAGTACTTTCGCTCGGATTTTGCAGTAAAGTTTAATAACTTCTATTTAACTTTTCTTCCTAGTGCAGACGCATGAGAAGAATAAATAATGCAAGAACGAGGCTAAAGCTCTTGGGCATAGAAAGCGCTCCGTGTCCCCGCTATAAAGCAGATTGCATTTTATTAAAATTTTTCATTGCGCTAGTTGCGTTTTGTTTATTTATACTTATTCACATGTAGAAGTAGATCTCGATCCTGCTGCGGCACATGGACGCGTTTTTAATACAGAAAATAGAATCGCTCGTAAGACTGTAACTTCAAGCGTACCCCTAAACAAAGTACTTGTTTTCATATTTTACCGAGAACTACCGTCATCTAGAAAATAAATTTTCATAGGCATCCCTCGCTCGCTCAATCATACCTCGAAGCATTTGTCCCTCCGCAGGAGCGTCCATCCATATCCCAGCAAATCCCATCAAATCTCCCGTCCAGAGGGGCGAGCAAGTTAATCACGCCGCAATCGTCATTTCTCTACGCACCTTGACAGGTCTTCCAGTCGTCCTCGAGCATGAATCCGTCGGGGCAGAGGCAGAAGATGCGGCCCATGCTGGCGAGGCACGTGTGCGAGCAGCCGGCGTTGTCGTAGGTGCAGGGGCCGCCGGCCGCGCCGCCGCCGCCGCCGCCGCCGCTCGGCTGCGACACCTCCGTCACCTGACACGTGCGGTTGTCCGCGGCGAGGCTCATCCCCGGGCGACCCTCGCACGAGCAGGAGAAGCCGCCCGGGAGGTTGCGGCAGGTGTCCTCGCAGGGGCCGCGACCCTCGTTCGCCGAGCACTCGTCGATGTCTGACGGCACGAGAATGGTCGAGGGAGCGTATGGTTAGAGGTCGCAATTTCGGGCTTTTCTTTTTCAGCTTTCTTTGCACTAGGAATCTCAAGGATCATATGTGAAGGGCAAAAAGTGCGTTATGATGGTAAGAAAACAGTTTTCTAATGATTCTGTTTTAAAAATGAAAACATTTTAAAATATAGATAGTTGATAATAGCTGTCTAGACAATAATTACAAGAAAGATTGCTTTCTTTTTAATGCTTTCGACTTGCTTAACGAGAAAATTCATGCAATGTTAACTCGAACGTTTCATTATTTCAGGAACGCAAACATTCTCAAAGTAATTTTAAACAATTCCCGACAATAATTTCGTCGTCGTCCATAATAAACCGCAGCTCGACAAATTTATCCAGCCGCGCTAGTCTGGGTCTGAAAAGCGACAATGCATCATTTGAAGGCGCATTAAACATACATCGACACGGCTACTTTATCCCCGACAAAAGACTCGGATAAAAGCCCTTCTTCGCCCTCGGAAAAGGTGGCCCCGCCGAGGAGCGAAAGTCGAGGGTCTCCTCTCTCTCCCTCTCGGTTTTTTATCCGTCAGCTCTCACTCGCGATATATACGAGGCGAGAGGAGGCGATGGGGGCGGAAAATACTCAAACGCTAAAATCCGCTCAGCCGTGTCCGGAGTATTTGTCCTCTCCTTGTCTCGCCTCCCTTCGGCCGGTTCTCTCTCTCTCTCTCTCTCTATCCTCGCGCCTGTACTTAACGCACAGCTGGCTCGTCTTTTTAATGGCAGGTGAATAAAAAAAAAAAAAAAAAGGCAAGCCAGCGGAAGCGAACCGGCAAAGAGAGAGAGAGAGAGAGCGAGATAAACTTTTTATAAATGTCGCGCGTTTTGCCTCCCGTCCTTCGCCGGCTAAATATTTACTTCCGCAGCGGCTCGTAAATAATTTATTTGTTTCGCGAGCTGCGAGAAATTGTCCGAGAACTGCGTTCTGCTAAATAAACCCCGGGTGTTTCGGATTTTACGAGGAGGCCGCTGCGACGCGGGGATTCTTTTAATGCGATATACTCAAAGCGCGTTTTTTTTTCAAGCCACGCGCGGAGCTCTCGGCGCTGTGTTTTTATGCATTTTTAATGAGGATCGCCCGCTCGCTTGATTAGTTCAGTCGGACGGATCGCGAGGAAAGAGAAAAATTTATATGCTTTACGGATAGAAAGTCGAGGGTTTAACAGTGAATTAAAAGAGGCGAGTGACAAAGTACTTTTTTAAAGTCGCGCAGCTGCGACTTGAAGCGTAATTATGTGCATAAATTTAAAAGTGTTAAGTATACTATTATGAGATTTCGTCGTTGCTTAATGTAATGACGTTCAACGAGGGAGAAAGAATAATGCAGCGCCCGAGAAAAGTTTTGGCATATTTAACTAAACACTTCTCGCAAATACTTTAAACGCGTTTGAGAAAATTGTTCTTGGTACTTTGGTTAAAGAAAAAAAAGGTCAAGACGAGTTAAAATAAGACCAAGACAAAAGGCCTGACTCTCGCCTTTCTCTCTTTGCCCCGTCTTAAACTCAAAGTCTTTTCTCGCGATTACAGCACCAGAGCTTTTAACATCAAATACAATTTCAAACTACAATAATTGGAAAATGTTTAAACAAGAAGTACTATTGTTCCATTTCGTTTGTAAGTAAAACTCGAAACTTGAAATCTAGTACTCCTAATTTTACTTCCCACCAATGAAATCCGCTTTCATTTTGCCCCTATTTTCATCAACGAACTTTCTTACCTACGCATTCGCGTCCCTCGAGTCGGAAGCCCTCGCGGCAAAGGCAGGCGGCGCGGCCGTTGACGATCCTGCAGAGCTGCTCGCAGCCCAGCTGAGCGCAGGTGATCTCCTCGTACTTGCAGACCGGCAGCCTGCCGATCCAGCGCCGCTCTCGGCACAGAAGTCGATTGTTGCTCACGCCCGGCAGGTGAAGCATCGCGAAGCCCGGCTGGCACTCGTAGTCCGCCTCCAGGTACTCGTGCCCCGGGCGAGATGATCTGTTTTTTTTTTTTTTTTTTTTTTTTGGGATTTGGAGAATAAAGAATTTTTAGATAACTAGAATAGACGGGTTCTTTGACGAAAGGGCGGTCTATTGTTTGGGCTTTTGAAAAATCGGTTTATAGAAAGGGGTACTGTTTTTTGGATTTTTTTTTTTATTTAGTTTTCAAATGGTTTTGGTTAATTAAAATTGCTTTGACTCTAAATTTTGGTCAAAATAATACGCTGTATATCTTAATTCTTTTAATATATTATCCTTTTCCTCTTTAGTTTGTTTAAAATTTTTTAAATAAAGTTGGAGAAAAATGATATTTTTCTAAACTGAAAACTAAGGAATTCTAATAAATTATAGCTGATCGGTAAAGTTCAGACTAATAATCCCCATTGAACAGAACAGAATAGACTTTATATAACAAAGCGGTCGAAAGTCGAAAAAACAAATAAAAATTCTCATTGAAGGAGGGAAAATCTTGCTGAATCTATTCAGGGCATCAGAGTCGGCTCTTCGTTACAAGACCAACTTCTTTCTGACGTTAATTTCCTCAAAAACGCGAGTTAAAAGGAACTAAGAAAAAGTAGAAGAACGAACTTATTCCATTACTTTCCGCGTCTTAATTAGATTCTCTCTTTCTCTTTCTCACTCTATCCTTCGCTCTACAAGAAAACCAACTTTAAACGGTTGACCACCGACGCGACGAACAAACAACGAGCCCTTATAAATTCGCTGTTCGCCTCGAACACAAACTCGAAAGAGGGGGAGATTGATTAAAACGGTATTATTGCGCCTAGATATATTGTAAAAAAGGCGCGAACGCGCAAAAGAATTGAATAATTCATGGTGCTCTCACTTTACATATTTGATGACGGCATTGCGAACGAACGGAGCCGGGAGGAACGTCCCGTTTATGCAAGACAGATCGCCCCGCAGATCGTCATCGTCCGTTAAGAAGATATTCGTCTCCGTTGAACTTGCTGATGAGTAAGACTCGTTCGGCTCGGGCTTCTCCTGATCCGGCTGAAAAGTTTTGATAATTGGATTTTTGAATTAGTACGATCGATTTCGTTCTAGGGTAATTAGATGACTTTGTAAATTAACGGTTACTCAAGCGGGACATTTAAATTTTCGATTGGAGTTGTACGCTTAGTTTTAAACCATTTACTATTGAAACGTTTTATACTTTAAAAAAGTACTCGTTTAATTACCGTTTATACATAAATATGAGCTGTATACTACTCTCGAATACTTGAAGAGACTTACCCTGACTTTAGTGTTCTTAGCAGCTTTAACAACGCTCGAGCTCATGTACGCATTGTAATCCTTGAGCGTTCTCTGCAGAACTTCGTTCTCCATATCCAGTATCGGCAGATCCTCGTCCGTCCTCGAGTAGCCCAGCATCCTCTCGGGGTCGAAGGTCGCCTTGGGCACGTCGTCGGGCTGCCTGGCCGTCTGCTCGTCGAACCTCGGCAGCTCCTCGTCCGCCTCGTCGAGCTCCTCCTCCTCCTCCTCGTCCGCCTCGTTCCTGGCCTCGGCGCGCTGCCTTGACCTCTCGGCCAGTTGGGCGCGCGAGAACTCGCGCTCCACGTGGCGCGAGAATTCGCGCTCCACCTCGCCCGGCTGCACTCGGTAGCGGGAGGTCGGCTGCGGCGGCTCCGGAATGCGCGGCTCCGTTGTTAGCTGCGACGTGAAGCTCGCAGAGGAGGTTGAGTTCGATACGTCGAGAAGTTTGCTTGGACCTGAATAGCGGGGGTTGGTTTTAACTTCGAGCGATTGGATGGGCTGGATAAAAGGTACCGGTTTCTGTTATTTGTAAAGGTCTTCGTGCCTCCAAACTAGAATCTATTTTATTTTACGGTTCGATTAAGTATTAGGTGAAAAGACACGAGAGGATTCACCCGGTGGACGTCGAGGAAGCAAGAGGTGCGAGACGGTCACGTCGACCGAAGTATCGTAGAGGTGTACTCTAAGGAACAGCCTGTAGCCAATTTGTAAAGTCGAAGGACGAGCAACGAGAACTAGGGAAGACAGCCTAATAGAGTGTGTGACTGAAAGACTTCACGGAAAAAAATCGCTAGTGAAATTTACTTAAAAAATATAAGTAAAAGGTACTGATTCTGACTTAAATAAAATTTACTTAATTATTAAGTAAGCCACCGCACGTGCGAGAGAGACAGAAAGAAAGATGATACTTCGGATTCGGTAAAATTTACTTACAAACCTGAAGTAAAGTTTACTTAACGTCTTTGTTTAACTTTTTAAGCAAGTTTTGATTAAATTTTGGTAAATTTTACTATTTTTCTCCGTGTTGGAATAGGAGCACTGTCCAGTTTTGTCTTATTTAATAAAAACTTGTTTTATTTTAACAACTTAGAAGAAAGTTCTTGCTCCCAACCCCTCTTAAATGTCAGTAAAGTGACCGATTTATAATAATTCCTATTATATACCGTAATCATTCTCTTATTTTCGATGCCGAATCAAACTCAGACTTTATCTACTGATTCTTTGGCAGCACTTTATTCGTTCGATAATAATAATAATATAATAATAGTAATATTTTTACTCACCCAACTCCTCGTTAAACGGTGTCGAGGACAAGTTGAGCGGATTCTCGCTGAGGAGTTTGGCTTCGTTCTTCATCTTGTGCATGTTAAGCACCGACATCAGAATGGCGAGGGGGTCGTTCTCCCACTCCTCGAGCTGCTCCTTCTCCATCCTGGCCCGGCCGCGTTTCCGGTTCCGTCTGCGTCTAGGCCGCTCCTTCCGGAAGCGGCCGGAACGGTTGCGAGACTTCTTCGTCGAAGGAAACGCCGCCTGCTGCTGCTGCTGCAGCCGCTTCTTTCCGCGGTTACGACCGCCGACGTTAACCAGGTTCTCGCGCTCCGTGGAATCCACTCTCCAGGATTTGCCGCGCTGCCGTCTGGGTCGACGGTCGTTGGACCATTCCGGTTGGTTGGTGGTGGACTCTGAGGAATAAAACTGTTAGCTGCTTCTGAAATAATCATGAAATTCTATGAGTAGTACTTACCAGATTTAAAAAATCGTCCGTCTCTTAGTCTGTCTTGAATTAACTTTTTTACCAGGAGCCTCATGTCTTTTCTTGATGTTTCTTCAGGAAAGGTGTTCAAGCTGAAAAGTAAGGGTATTGCTATTTTTATTTAATCTGCATGTAAAAAATGTGTAAACACTTGAAATTGTCAATATATTTTAATCGCCGAATATTAGTTGACGGTGTTTTAACTGCGAATGTGAAATTTTACAATCAAATAATTTACGTGTAATAAATGTTAATTAAGTAAATAATACCTAATTGTTTCTAATGACAATATGAATTCTACAGCAATTTAATTATAGGAATAATAT
Organism: Ormyrus labotus; assembly: GCA_035582975.1. Lineage (NCBI taxonomy): Eukaryota > Metazoa > Arthropoda > Insecta > Hymenoptera > Ormyridae > Ormyrus > Ormyrus labotus. The sequence continues at coordinate 8,422 of JAWWEO010017564.1, forward strand.
AATTATAATAATAGTATTTAACAACATGAATAATTCCGTATTATCAAATGAAGCATAATTAATTTATGGAAAACGGATTATTAATTACAGCTGTCACTTTTGAGCCTATTCAAGGTCTGAATGAAATCAGTCACGTTTCCAACGGAACAGAATTAACTGAATTGCATATATAATTAGGTTCCTTTAAAGTGGCTGTGAATCGATTTATACAAACTTTATTTTTAAAATAATTATTGTATGCTTTAAGACTTTTACGTTCAACTCGAGAATGCATGTGATTATCCTTTCAGTAAATCATTGAGGAGCCTTAATAAATCTTTTCCATTACAATTTTATCGATTTATCAAGGAAACGTAAGCCGCAACAAAACTAAATGTGAATTTTTCAAGAAAATAATTACCGCAATCAATTCTGCCCAAAATTGAATCCCGTATCAATTTCCATTCCACTTAAATTCAGCTACTTATCTTAATTCGCTTTCTATATCCAGCTTTCTCGTGTATTCATTTGTTTTCGTTTGCCGATTTGCCTTTGCTCTCGAAGAATAGCGTAGAATATTCCTATAGCAGGACGCTGAATCTCCACGAGTTTGCGACTTACACTTATACGATTCCGATATAATTCAAAGAAGCCGGCTGCGCGCGAACAGGGAGCGATGAGTTCGGATTGTTTCCGAGTAAACGAGATCTATCCGTCTCTCCTTCTTCCCTCTGTATCCTACATTATTCAGTAGCGGAGGGAGAGGAGGCGCACGGAGCTTCGAGAAGTGGGTCGAGCTAGTTATTAATTCGGCGATTAACTTTCGGCAAGAAGCGAAACTTGCGACTCCCGTCGAAAATTAGCACTCGGGGGGGTTTTTCCGCGCTCGCGGGGGGAAGGGGAGAAAAAGACCAGCCGGTAATTCGATTAATTACGCGGAGCTCTGTCATTGTGCGCGGCGTCGTCTTTGAAGGCGGGCCCGGCGATTTTCGGCTTCTCTCTTTTTTTCTTATTACCGAGAAGCGACGGCGGCCGCGCGCGGTCCTTCGCCGCGGAACTTTTCCTGAATTTTTCATGCGGCCAGGAGCGCGGAGGAAATAGAGCAAGGCCGGTAGGCGAGTTTCCGAGCGATGTGAATCTTTTAATTTTACTTGGAAATCGCCTGGTTCGAGGGTATAGGTATACATGTATAGCAAGGCCCGAATGTCTTTGGTTAATGCACTGCGGTATAGATTGGAGAGTAACGCGGGGCGTTAAGGAAAGGTCTCGGCTCTTTTTTTTTTATTTTAAATGGATGTGAATACAAATGTTTCTGTCTTTGAGTTCTACAGTGATGTCGAAAGGTAACAAGAGATTAATGATACATTTTAACTTAAAATATAAACATAAAATTATTAAAAAGTGAATTTAATAAAATAACATGTAACAAAATTGAATACTTACAGATCATCCTGTTCGTTTTCGACATCATTTATAGCAGACGAATTTTTAGCATCGTGAAAGCGTCTGCCGGGTTCTGCGTTCTGGCACCACCCTGCAACAACAATCATTTCCATGTTTTTGAATTACCAAAAAAAAAAAAAAAAAAAATTGAAAAAGAGTATTGATAAACTATCATAATAGCTTGAAAATCCAAAAGCTCATACTGAATATAACTCAATGATTTAAAATAATGCAGCCGATCAATAAAGAAGCTTTTTCAATTTTCCAGCTGCAGCGCATATTCATAGGTCGATGAAAGAGCTTTGAATATCAGTACAAATGGCTCGACGTACAACAGAAAACCATAATTAAGCGCGAATGTACTGCACCGCCCGAGTAAAGTACAAATGAAGTACAAGTGCGCGTCCGTGAATAAGGCTTTTCCTCCCTCTCGCTGCTTAGGTAGAGAACAGCTCCTCGCTTCCTCTCTCCCGTCTGGGCAAAGAAAGAGGAAGAGAGGGGCAAAAGATACGCTAGAGGAGGTAGCGGAAGTTCCGCCCGCTCGGCAGGCTTTCATCGAGTATATAAGTAAGACGAAAGTTCAGTTACGGGGGGGCTCGCGAACTTCATTCGAGTGCGAGGGAGCTCCGGAGTCAATGGGCGCGGGGGTTCGTTTTCCAATACCGTGAAAGTACCCGCGCGCGCGGCGCTCCTTTCGATATTGGACTTTTTATTGCGCGAGCGCGAGTGCATGTAAGGCAGCGCGAGAAACGATATCCCTCAAGTGGCGCGGCGGTGGAGGAGAAGGATGGGGGGGCTTCTTCGTCTCCCTCTTCTTCTGTTCCGCGCGCTTTCTTTCCTTGGCGAGAGCAGCGGTCCTGTCCCCGACGGCGATGCATTTCTTGTTTGTTTTTCCAGTTATTCAATTTTATAAACGAGAACTACCGACTACCGGGGGAATCTCCTTTCGCCGCGGAGCTGTAATAACCGATGCGATATCTTTCTGCGAAGTGTTGCAGATTACTTTTTACCCCCGGTTTATCCAGCCTTTTATAGCCGCCGCCAAGGATGTTTCGCCGGAGCTGCTTTAATCTTTTGCCAAATGGAGTCTATGATTGCTCGAGTTATGGGAGAGATCTTTTTTCAGACGGTGACATTAATTTTTAGTTTTCAGATTATTGCGAGGAAATGTCGATAGTGAGTTTTTATTGTTTAAGGGTTAATTTTTGTTGTGTACTAACTTTGTAGGAAGAAGAAAAAGTGTTATTAAATTTTTGATACGTTTTAGAAGAAATCTGTTTTTAAGGGCTACATTCTATAAAGTTTAAGAACTTACAAGAAATGTGTTAAGGATAAGAAATCTGTGCTCTAATGAAATTCGTAAAGTTTTTTTTTAAGCTAATGTCAAAATAATCACTCAAGTATAAAGAAAGTTCAAATATTTTTTCGTTTTTTTTTCTTCCAGATATTGTAAGCTTTTTAATTAAAAAATTCCGTTTTTACTTTTACTTTGAAAAAAATTTTGAATTTTATTCAAACCCTCGTTTCGACATAAAGCTCGGAGCTTTTACTGTAGCTTTAGAATTTGAACTTTTTTATTCAAATTGAAAATATATGTAAAATTGAAAATATTGGAAACTTTTTTTTATAATAAATTATATTTTAAAACGACAAATTTACAAAGCTGTTCAAAATAATTCTCAGCCCTTCTTTTATTACTTTATTTACCATCCAATACAGGTTAACTTTTTACGCAACGCTCGTTGACTCCAGGTATCTCTTGAAAAAAAATCCCGCACTCAAATCGAAATAGCCTCGGCTAAAAACCGCGCAGCGATCCTCGATCGAAAAAAAATCGCAGTTTGCCACCCTCTCGATCCTCGGCCCGCGAAAATGCTCCTCCGCTGAAAGTAAAGCGGCGCGCGGCGAGGTTGGAATAATAAAACGAGCGGCGCTCGAAATGGGGAATCGATGGCGCGGATTGTGTGTCTGTGCACGAGGTTCTCCTCGTTACGGGTGCGTACCCGGGAAAGGCTTCGCAAAAATATATAGACGTCGAGCTGCGAAGGGAAAGCGTCTCGGGTGCAAATCGAATCGACGCCGCCGCAGCGCGCAGTGTATGGCTTTTGTCGTTCGTGCGGAGAGAAAGGGAGAGAGAGAGAGAGAGGCTGCCAGACACGACTCGGGAATTCCCGAAGGCGCGGAGCTTTCGCGGAATTAAGGTGCAGCGGAGGGGAGGCGCCGGAAATTTATTATCGCCAAGTGCCGCTCTTTTTCTCGGCTCCGTGTTTTCTTGGCCCGATAGAGCTCGGTGCTTCCCCGAGAGCGGGGAAGATGATTTTATTGGGACGCCGGAGAATGTCGTTTGCGGGTCTTCGTTGGCTGGAACGCTGCTTGTCAAATTTTCAGGGTATGAAGCTTTTTTGCGAGGGCTTCGATAATGTAGTTTAGTTGATCGTTTGCTTTCAGGCGCAAAAATGCAGAATATCAAGTGCATCGATTCTCTTTTAAATAGATTTTTATCTTTTACCGTTTTTTCATAATAATAAATAACTTCGTATCGAATTCTGTTATTCGCCTGAGTGAAACAAAGATAGAATATAAAATATTTATTCTCCGATTCGCGAAATAAAAAATTAAGCGCATATTCTAAATTTTGTTCATTCAATTTCGTTTGAGCATAAACTTATCATGCACCGCGAAAAAAGCATCCGATCATTTTTCTCGCTTCTTTCCCGGAGAGCTTCCATCATCTCTTTCATAAAATCAAGCAAACCGAGACAACTATCTCGGAAATTTTCGTAAAATTCACGGAGCACGTTCACGGGCAAATGGACGGATTTCACACGTGCATAAGATTCGCGCGACGAAGAACGGATATCCCTTTCTCGGGGAGAAAGAACCTGCCCAATTTTCCGCGTATATGAATTTCCTCTGTACTTGTCACGTCAAGCTCGCGTCTCTCGATCTGTGTGTATATATACATATATATATATATATTTCCCCGTCTGAGTTTTCCGCGCTGTCTTCTCGTCGGGAGAGGAAAAATCGTGACGCGGCATTATATCGAGCGAATTTCTCGCGCGTCAAGGAGGTGAAATCATCTCCAGAAGATCCGAGCTCAATATTTTGATTATCGAATGACAGTCTCGCGCGACTGAGTCGAGTCGTGAAAGTTTTATTCGCAGTCTCTTATCAGATTCAATATATAATATCGAGGAGAAAGCTTGAGCTGATTTGCGAAAATTGCGGTTTGAGTGTTTGCGTAATTGACTTTTTTAAAGAAAATTTTACGCGCGCTTCCGCAGGATCTTCCTCTTTAAGTATGTCAATTTTTTTATTAAAATCAGCCCGATTGATTCTTCAAACCGAAGCGTCACGTTTCATAAGTCTCTTATTTCGCAGTAAAGAAGAATCGCTTCACTGCCCGGCATTAAATGCCTGGAATAAAAAAGCTGGCCCCCGAACACCCGGAAAATGTCGAGTTCGCACAAAGTTAAGAGCGTCGCAAACCCGATTCCTTTTAATACTTTAACGATAAGATTTTCACTCGGCGAAGCGAGGGGAGCAGCCTTCTCGCGCATCATTTTCTTCCACCCTGACTCGCAAACTTTTGCCGTGAGTTTGCGTCAAGGGGTGGCTTTTAAGGGTATCGTCGCGGCTCTGTTCGTTTTAGGGTGAGGAACTTTCCGTGATTTTTTGCGCAAATAAAAAATTGATATCTCATTTCCTGCCTTATATTACGGATGGATATATTGTATACGTTTGGAGCTTTTAAGATGATATGGGTTCTAGAAAAACTTGGCCTTTCCGCGTGAGATATTTTCAAAATCGTAATGCGAACTGATGTAATATTTAAAATGTATCAGTAACATATTCTTAAACAGTGAAAATTCTCTGGAGAAATCAATTTTGCAGTTTTATTAAAAAATTTCGCATGAGAAATTTTTAGTAATGGAAAAAAAATTATTTTTACTCCCTTAATATGAATAAGCAAATGTCTGAATAATACTTTTAATATTTTAAAGTGAAAACGGTTTTTATCAGCTGCTGCATCAGTCACCGTAATATCAGTTTTAATGTATTCCAAAATAATTTTTTTAATGTACCTTTCTTAATCTACCAAATATTTGAATGTACAAGTCTTTGCATATAACAAGCAAATAAAATCTACCTCGACTACCTTCAAACCCGTAGTTGAAACCTACTATACACAAAATTATCCTAAAAACCGACGTTACGCTTCTTCGCAATCCTCCGATGCCCGTCAACGCGCCTACCGACAAGTTCATCAGGTGAATGCGTAGACGTACACGAAGGCTTCCGCTCAGGGAGTCACGAGCGACGGCCCGCTCGCGCATGCAGCAGCAGCAGCAGCAGGGCCTAAACAGCCGCGTGGGAAATCTGTCGTCGGCTACGCCCGTAAATTCCCGGCGAAAATTGCCGGCGGCCGACGACGAGCTTAACGAGCGGAAGGAAGCCGGGCCCCGGTGACCGGCGCACGCGCTAACTCATCTTAACGTACGGGGCGAGCCCGTGCATCAACGCCGGGGAAGGCTTTAAACCTCGAAAGCGCGCTTAATGTACGTGCGTCGAAACAGCTGCACGCGAGCGTGCGCGCGCGCGCGCCCCTTCACGGCTGCAGCCCGCCGACGTTCGTGCGACGCTTTTAAACTGATCGCCCGTTTCCGATTCATGAGCTTTTGAAAGGTTAAAAAATCATATCTGGGCTTTTCGTCAAATCAAAAACTCCTGTATGAAAACGTAAAAAGCACTGAATGTACATTGGCCCTGCTTGATTGATTCGTATGCAACGAATATAGACTCTTTTAAATATTTAAATCGGTGAACGCTGACGTGAGCGCTGATGATTGTAAACTTTAATATTCTTTCTGTATTTATCTAAATGTTAAAAAAGACTATTTCTATTTAAAAAGTTGTTACTCGTCTAAAAAAACATTTACTCTATAAAAAAGTTGAATTCGTTTGTAAACATATTTTATCAATGTGTAAGTTATTTAAAAATGTGAGAATAAAAAATAGCTTCACATTTGGATTTGAAACAAGTCAGAGATAAATAATTTTAGGAGAAATTTCTGTCAGAGAATTCCGGGAATATTTACTCGATCGGAATACACGAGCTCACGTGAAATAGTAGGTTGGAAACGTTGAACGAATCGGAAAACGATCTCTTTTACTCCGAGAATAAGTTAACGTGCATTCGAGATGCCAGTTGGCAGGACCGAAAAAATTGCGTTAGAGCAGAATCGCGAGGATATCAACGAAATTGATTTTCCAGCTTTACGCTCCATATCGAGCAATAAAATGATTAAATCCATTTCAGAAAACTAAGAATAAAATACTGCAAAACTCTTAATCCTTCGTAAAACCAGCGGTGTATTTTTGAACACAAAACATTCTTAATATCTTCCCTCATAAATTAAGCTGCGTTCTCCCCATTCATCATTCAGCAGGCTTTTCTAAAGCCGTACATCCAGGAGTCCGAAAGGCTATCTTTAACAAACAAAAAAATTATTCCATCCTATTTTCCTCTCACGATCTCGACGCATCCACGATAAGCAGCAGCAGCAGCAGCAGCTACGCGATTTGAAAAAGGAGGATTTCCCGAGACTCTGCACGGCTGCACCGAAAAAAAGGGCAGGGATAAAAAATCGGAAGATTCATCGACCTTATCGCAGACCGAGAGAGCCAGATATCTCTCTCTCTCTCTCTCTCGCGGGTGTAACCTCCATATGAATCGGCGGTCGTCTGAATCAAAGCTTCATGAATATCTTCTTTAGACTCGGGCGGAAAGCCGACGTTATCAATCTTCCCTTTCAAACCGGCCCGCAGCGAGCTGCGACTTACTCGGCCGACCCTCGTTCGCACTAAAGGGTGGAGCGAAATCGGCCGAGCGAAAAAAAAGAGCAATTAAGAAAAGCCAAGAGGGAGATCCGTTTTTCCTCCCGGTCTAAGCTTCGCGTCGGCTTCCGATAAAGTACATTCAAGAATGTTGAAACTTGAGACGAGTATTTGCTTTTTTAAGTTGAGGATTATTTGGGAATTGGTATAAGTAAATTATTAGAGCTGATCGTTTTTAGTGAAAGTTTGCGATGTATTGTAAATTTTTGCAAAGTTTCATATCCTTTAATACTTTAAAGTTGATAATGGATTTGAGCTTTTTCTTATTCTTTAAAAATCCGTACTTGTTGGCAGTCAACGAAAAGTCCTTAATTCAATTCTAATAACAGGTTTCCCGGCGAAGAGTGAAGAAAGCTGTTTTTAAGAAAAATTTCATTCCAGAAATTTAGGGAGATTAGCTCGTATTTTCGAAAAGCTCCTGCTGCAGGCATAACGACGCAATTATTTTTTTACCTTTTGCAGCGACGACTTCTGCCGTTCTGCAGCGGAGTTCACCGGAGTCGGATTAAATTACTCAGGTAAAAGCTGGAGTAAAAAATACAGAGAGAAAAGGAAAAAGAACGGGATAGGTTTAGACTCTATTCTGAGAAGGGATGTTGTATATTGCAGGGAAACCGACTATGTAAAAGCGTATTCAAGAAACGCCAGACAAAGTACAAAAATAAACAATTTTTTATATACTATCGACGAGTCACTGAAGATTTTAAAATAACAGTCTAATCAACGTACTTCGTCGTCGAAATAAGGTGTTGATGATGGTTAAAATATTTTTAGAAAATATGAAAAATTATAAATATTTTTAAAATCACACTTTCTAATTTCTAGGTTAAGTCACTTCTTAAATTAACGATCTAACTAAGATTGGTAGCAGATTACAGACAGCAAAGCCAAAGATTCTACCTTCTGAACGCTATAACTCAAACGTGCTTTTTAAGGATCATTATACTTCAACAGATCCATTAAGTTGATAAAAGTTTGCTTTGAAAGCAAATTCTATAAAATGGATATAATTACTGCTTGTGTAACTACTGAAAATCTTTAATTTAAAAAAGTGGCGCTCTTGCTTTTACTAAACGAGCATCTCATTAAATAAATTAAATGTTGCAAATAAAAAAGGAATATAAAATTACTGTCTCACTAAACTCTGCATTTTCTACTTATTTTTCCCGTCTTCCGTTAACTTTTGTTTCTATAAAAAAAAAAAAAAGAAATGTTTTGAACGTGTTATTGATTGCCGAAAATCACAGTGCTTATATTATGAGTTTATTTTACTTTCGATGAGTTTTCAAGCAAATTTATATTGCACAGTCAATATCTAAAATACTGGAATATTGACCGCTGAGTCAACAGCAATCTCGCCGTTCCTTACTAAAATCAAGGCGGTATAGTATAATTCCTTCAAAGAGTTTACAAAGCCAACCGGAACGTTGCTCAGATCAAGTGGATTTTATTACTATTTTCCCTTTATCCTGAAAGCTTTAAATTAAAGCTATCGAGTCAATAATAAAGTATTCTTTAGCGACTTTTTCCCAATACCCCGCCTCTTGATGAAAAATCCATTTTTAATTAAACCCCAAAAGAGTAAATATATACCTTCGCTGCAACTCCAAGCTGAAAAACGCAAATGCACACACTCGCGTAAAGACGTGCGCGCGTAACTTGAAGAAAGAGCACATCCCGGCGCTCTTTGGAAGGCAGAAAAAGCAAGCCGAATCACAAGTACGTAGTTAGGCCGGAGTTCCGGAGAGTACTTAGCTTAGAGGCGCAAGCCCATCTCGGCGCCGGGAGGTTCGACTTAACTAGTGGCTGCCGGGGCGCCCTCGACTAATAATAAATCCTGGCCTCATCGGGCGATTAACGCGATTTACGGCTAAATAAATCCCGCGCCGCTTGGGGCTGACGCTCGACGCGAGAGGCTCGCGTCTCGTTATTGCCATAGGCACGCGGCCCGAAGTTGCATTGTCGCTACTACTGCTACTACTCGGTTGCCCGCTAATGGAGTGATTGTCTTTATTGGAATAGTTGTTACGCTGGCGAGAGCCGCCCGGAGAGAGCCTCTCTCCTGCTTGCCATTTAATGCCGCAAATGAATTTCGAGTTCTGCGGACAAGTTTAATTAACATTAGTCTCATATAACTGTAATTATAACACATTTCGGTCGTTCGCTCTGCCGATGCAGATGGTGCGTTATGGGGGTTGTTTCTGTAGTTATCGTGAATAACGAGGAAAGGGAGAAGAAACTGTTGATTTTCTTGAGTACGTTTAATGATTTTAAGGCTTTTTTTAATTTAAATTAGCGTATCTAGACTGGCTAGTTTTTTTGCATTGTCTTTTCAATTATTTATAAATTTTTAAGAATTCAAGTGTAAACGTGATAGCCTAAAGGAGAAAAACATTACCTCATTACTTTGCATTTTTAGTGCAGCCTCCCCTAAAAAGTGAATGCTCGACCGCCCTCGAACACCCTCTCGAACCCTCTCGAAACGTTATCGATACAAATCTCGCCGAAAATAAACCCATCTCAACCACCACAAATCACTTGCCGATGTCAAACCCACGCGTTCTCCTCTTCCCCGCGGCACATTATTCATCGGCACCCGTGTATTCGAACCTAGTACACCCTCCCCTCGGGCTGTTTGCCTACACGAGGATTATCCTCTATTAGCGTTCAGTCGAGGCCTCACTTGAACCCTCCTCCTAAAAACGCAGTCCTGCCCGATCGGGACCTTAATATCCCGAGCACAATAGAGAGCGGCGTTATACCCTCTCTCAATTTTTTTTCTCCATCGGGGAGTCCGGACCGTCGGTGTAATTACATTTTCGTGAAATCCAGGAGAGAGGCCGGCTCGACAATGGAGAAATTTTCCAGGGGGGTAATAAAATAGGAGGGATTATCGCGCCCGCGAGAAAAGCGAGTGGGGGGGCGCTTATATTCCTTTGAGCCTCGATTATGGACGAGAAGCCGAGACACAAAGCTGCTGTAGAGCCCTCGGGGCTACGGCGTCGCTCCTGCCGCTGACGTCCGACACACCGGAAGTACGTTGGAGGGGCCAGTTTCTATGTACGGAGTGGAGGAAGCGAAGGTGGGATTGTTAGTTGCATTTAAATTGACAAGATGCTGTATTTACTCGGCTTTTTTAAATCAAGAAAAAAGCAATTTTTTTTTTAAAAGCTTTTAATAATATTTTAAAGGAAATTAATTAAAAGGTTTGTTGAGGCGTAGAAAATTCCAAGAAGATTTTAACTTTATTTATAAATGGATGAAAGATTTCGTTGTACTCATTAGCAGTGATATGCTTTTCAAGAAAATACGTTTTATATATTTTTTACGCGGGTAGAGAACTTATTTATGAGATTTTTTTTTTTTAGTTTTTTATGTTTTAAAGGGAAGAGAAGCTATAAAAGAACACTCGTTAAACTGGTATTCAGAATTTTAAAAATCTTTCATATTGAAAAACGGAGTTTTACAAAAATTCGAAGAAAAGATTATACGGATGTAGGTTCAAATAATTAGTAAGCTTAAATTTTTTAAGAATTTTCTTTAAAAATTCCGTAAATGCTTGTTATTTGTTTCCTATTATTACTATTATTAACTTCTTTGAAGTGCTTATTACTCTGAGATTGTCACCACTTCATAAACTACCTTACACAATACAAAATATATTTCAAATTGTATGGTTTATGTAGATTAAAATAATTTTAAACTTACATTTTCAAATCTTTATCTCATTAATAAAAATTTGCAGCAAATTTGCTGGTGGAATTTCAAATTCGTTTAATGAAAACGTAATTTAGCGGTCATTTATGGTTATAAAAGTTGTATAAAAGCTAGAAATGCGGCGTCTTTTATTCTCAATCCGCATTTCTGTCATCGTGTTTTCTATTAATGTAATAATGTTTTTTCTATTCATTTATAAGCGAGATTAAATGCAGCATGCAACTGAATAATTTTTTGTTAAAAGAGAAATACTCGTGTAAAAAAAAGTCTTGCTCAGGTCTTTCTTTCTTCTTTTTACACGGGTAGTTTTCGTTTTAGCATTACCCAGTAAATTTTATAAAATCAATCGAAAAATGTTTAAAATAAAAAGCAACAATTCTGCGTTTCTTGCTGTGCTGTTATTGATAATAAATTAAACTGCTAATGAAATATGCTTACATATATTGATTCTTTCAATCAGCGGCTGTTATTTCATTGTTAAATTTCATTTGTGGTAAGTATAATTATCTGGCTTTGCATAGCTTGCTAATTACAGGAGATAAAAGGTACGAAACATTGTGGAATGTCTGTCAATGTCTCGAGTTTAATTAAACTTTGCTCCAGTGCAAAAGAGTTAATTTTTCACTTAAACTGTAACTTTAAGAATTGATAAGCAGAATTTATCATTGTTTAAACGTTTTTTAAACAATTATTAAGAAAATGGTCCGCACAAATGCAGTAAAAATATTCTCCCGAATTGATACCCTTAACTTTTGAATAAATAATAAGTTGTTTTTTACATTATTATTCGACAACTGCAAGCGCTAACCATCTTAGTTTGATTAAATTAATTATTCATAATCACCCGCCAGTTGGCAATTTGTTATAAGCGGATTGTAAGATTAGTTGTCTTGAACTCGCGTTAAAATAACAACAAAACTAGCATAATCCATGACAACAGCTTCCCGCCACAATCTTCAATCCCTTAATCCCCAAAACAATTCCTTCGTCATCGCAAATTTCATCCGGCTCGATAAACCTTTCTTTCTTCCGGCGAAGCAGCCATCCACGCGGCGCGGAGCGTCTTACATAAATCAAAATTTCCTATATGCGAGGCGGTGGAAACTTTGGACTATGCGGCGCGTAATTCTCCGGTCCAAGACCGGGCGGCGCGCTGCGCTTCGAAAGCTCAAAGCTAAGCGCGTCTGAATGGGCCGCGCCGAGCTCGCTTATCTGCAAGTGAATCGAAAGTACAATTATCGAGTTAGTTTCTGGGTACGTCGCCTCGCTCGAGCGATTCAGCTGGTCGTCGGGCCTGGGATGTGTTTTGTTCGAGAAGGCCGGAAGAGTCAATTGAGTGGACATTACGGCTAGATTTTATTTGTTTCTCTTGCTTTTTATATCAACAAATGGGTATGAGCATGATTTAGTTGCAATTTTAATGAAGCAATTTTTAATGTCCCGATGATCGCACAAAATTACAAACTTTAGTTATATTTTACAAATTGCAGTTTTTGGCCATAAATTGCTACTGAAATAACTATTTAATCAAAAAAAAATTGAGACAGAAATTTAATGTCCAAATAAATGACTAATATTTCATTTTTTTATTTTTATATTTTCAAATATTTTTATTAAAAGAGTATATGGGTTATTTTATTACAAAAACCTGTAGTGATTTAGTTTTTCAATTATTTAACGATAGAAAACGAAATTCGCAAACCTGAAAGTTTAAACACATTTTTATTGCACGTTAAAATACAAATAAATGTTCTAAAGAATGATGGATACAGATTTTTTTAGCAGAATGTTCTATGATCACCGTCAGCGAGCCATTATACAAGCAGACATGGCCGTAGCAGTTCATCCAGCCCACCTTTATGAGCAAGTTTTGAAAAAATTAAGTCTTTAACTTAAGCTGGCCGAGCGTAAAAAATGGCAATTAAAAGCGGGCGCCGGCGCACCGGCGCCTTATCTCCAAATTGCACCGTCGGGCGAAATTACAAAAAAGGGGGTCGACGAAGTAATAGAATAAAAGTAATAAAGAACTCACGTAAGAGCCTAATTGCGGATGGAAGAGTCTAACGCTCTCGCGATCTTACGGAACTGCCGGCTCCCCTAATAAAACCGTCCTTTAACTCGCGCCTCCCCCTTCCCTCCTCTGCGTACATAATGAAAGTTTTCCATCGCGAGTCGCGTGTGCACCGGAGCCTTTATGCGCGCGCGCGCACTCGTCTTGGGGTCGCCAGCTCTCGACAAAGGACCGAGTCCTTTTTTTCACGGACTCGAGCTACCGCCGCCGCCGCCGCCGCCGCTGCCCTTTTTAAACGGCGAGACGACGCCTGGAGGGCTCGAGCGGCGCGAGCATCGTAAAAGCAATTTAATGCTCGGCCTCCCCGGAGCGAGATTTTTTTCCGCTTCCGCAAAAGGTATATATCGTGAATACGAGTCGGATGAGAGCTAGTTGGGGTTTTTCGGATTGCGCCACTGCTTTTTTCCAAGAGATTTTCAAGTTGTTCCCCCGTGCAATTGAAATTTTCATTTGGCCAGGAAAAAGTAAGGTTGTAGAATATTTATTTTTAATAAGGTATGGGTGCCAAAGTTTACTGCAGATATTTACCATGAAATTAATAAAGTCCAAGTTTGTGTTTAAATAAAGAAAGTTATTTTGCATTATACATATTAAATTTTACAAATTTTATATAAATTTTATCGTCATATTTTAGAAGGCTCAATTTTAAATATTAAATAAATACAAAAGCTTAGTGCATCCTTAAGTTTTTATCCCCAAACATCAAGAAAAGTTGCTTCGATGTGGGTAAAGCAGAAGTCCGCGCTCGTAATTTCCGTGCGTCCGCGGAAAATAATAACCCAAACGAAAGAAACATGCAATTCTCCAACCGAGAGACCCACCGCATGTAAACAGCCGCAACGAGAAAGTTTTATTCGCATATCGCCAAGAGAGGAATCTAGCAATATTTCCAGTCCTTTGAATTCTCATTCGAATCGTAGGTCCCGCCCGCCGCCGCGCGGGCAAACAAAGGTCGCGGAAAAACAGACGAGCTGTATTGTAAAATCGAAAAACACAACTCCCGGCATTGTCCCGGCACTGCAATCTCGCATACGTTTACCCGTAATTCGACGATGGAGGTATATCCCTCGCTTTTATGATACGGCGCATAAAGACGCGCCCGGAGGGTGGAGGAGAGAGAGAGAGAGAAAAAAAATGTATAGGGAGGAAAATTTTCGTATATTGCAAACGATGCGCGACGTATCTTCTTAGGCGCGCCTCTGCCCTCTTTACGGGCATATTTATTGCAGGCTACAGGTTATTGCGAGGCATTACGCGACGTATAAACGCGTCGGTATTACGATTTTGTAGGGCATTTCAGAAAGAGTGTTGGCAGTTTCGGTTTAATGAGTTTTTCCGTCTTGAGAGCCTCCGTATAGGTCTTCTATGTGGACAGAGAAGAATTTGTTGAATGTCGATGTGCTCCCTGATAGTGTTGGATGTCGAGGTTTTTCTTTTATTTCGAATAGGTATGCTTCTAAAAAATGTTATCAGCCCTGGTAGAGATTGAAAACATTAAATATCTATTTATAAGGTATTTTCAAAAATTTTACGTATAAAATAGGTATTTT